>WMED01010622.1:3751-15668 GCA_019650415.1 Pipa parva | reverse complement strand
TTGTTTAGCTCTTCAACAGAGACTGCGAGCAAGCAGAGAACTGGATGGCAGCACGGGAAGCATTCCTGAACAGTGAGGACAAAGGAGATTCATTAGACAGTGTGGAGGCCCTCATCAAGAAACACGAAGATTTCGATAAAGCCATTAATGTCCAGGTAAGATGCGGCAGGCACTTATTTTTACACTTACAAAATCCCATACAGACCTGGCTATTTCACTATTCCATCTTCTTTACAGGAAGAAAAGATTGCTGCCCTCCAGTCTTTTGCTGACCAGTTGATAACTGCTGATAACTATGCCAAGGCAGATATTGCTGCCCGCCGCAATGAAGTCTTAGACAGGTGGGTTTCAGTTTAGAATTGCATTGTCCAAATTTCACTCAGTAGCACTCTTCATACTTTGGGCCTGATTGACTAAAGCAGCAGTTCTCAACCTGTGGGTCTGGGGTCGTGAGGCTGTCCCACTGTGGTCGAGAACCACGCCGACTCCCTGAAGCACCCGCAGGAACCCTACTTATAAGGGTTCCTGCGGGTGACGTCAGCAGTAAACGTTATCACGTGACGCGCGGCGTGATGACATTTCGGCCGAAACGTCGTCATGCTGCGCGGTGACGTCAGAGGGGGTCGCGGTCTCAACAAGGTTGAGAACCGCTGGACTAAAGGGTGAATTCACCTGTCGAATACACTTAAATTCTAAAATAGTCACAAATTCACTTCTCGCTATTGACTAAGTGGGAAAAAAGACTTGTTGAACAAGTGGACAGCGGTGGTCGCAGTTGGGTGTGTTATGTGGCATGATCAGTCTGATAGAAGTAGAATTCAGAGCCATGACATCAGCCTCCCACGCCACTCTGATGTGGTAAAGTCAAATGGGTGAATTTGGAGGAGTAAACCTAGTTGCATTTACTCTTTAGACACATTTCATTGCTTAGTCAATAGTAGAAGTACCTGTGCATGCGCACATAAAGTGATGCAAAGTGCTCTGTAAGATTACAAATATCAGTCGCCTGAATTGGTTACGTATTTGACACATCGCAGAGCTTGATTAATAAGCCAACATGAGGAAGTGGCAGGAAGCAGGGAAATCGGCTCAATCCTTTAGTGCACAATCGTCTAACGCTGCTCACCATCTAATGTAGAAACAGCACGGGTGCTCGGGCGCAGAGGCTTTTCCAAGGCCCATTCAAACAGCTTGCATTCAAAGAGGTCTCTGGCGCTCCATTATGTAAAAACAAGTGGCTGCACCACACGCTTTTTTAACTATGCAGTGATTTTTTAATTGTTTATCAAATAAAGAACTTGTTTTTACATAATGCTACACCGGAGACCTCTGTGAATGCATGAGGAAGTGGCAATCAAATGCAAATTCATAACTTGACCCAATTATTTGGCCTTTAGTCAATAAGGCCTTATAACTTAGAGTTCTCAACATACCTGTAGCCGCGATCCCCGAGATGACGTCATCATGTCAGGCGTATCAGCTTGTGGGTGGAGACTGATAAAGCAGCAGTGTCTTGTTTTGGTCTTAGGCGACCCCTGTGAAAGCGGGGTTCGACACCCCTCCCACCCCCAAAGGGTCACAACCGACAGGTTGAGAACCGCTGCTCTAAACACTACAGGTGGAAGGATACTGAAATATGTCAACAACAACTCGAAGGACAAGTAGGATTTGAAGGTTGTACAGTTTGTTTCTTTGTATACAGTTTATATTTTTCTGCTACAGGTGGCGTCGTCTCAAGGCTCAGATGATTGAAAAGAGATCAAAACTTGGAGAATCGCAGACTCTTCAACAGTTCAGCAGGGATGTGGATGAAATTGAAGCCTGGATAAGTGAAAAGTTGCAAACTGCCAGCGACGAGTCCTACAAGGATCCCACTAATATACAGGTACATGTTGCATGGATTTTAAACTGTTCCTTACCATAGCAACCTAAAGAGCTGCTCCAGAGTTCACCTGTATTGTGTTTTTAGGTTATTTTTTAAAATCTAAAATAGCAACATTTTTTTTGCTTTAATGCAAAGCAATTTGTGTTATTGACTGAAAAATGTTTTGGCCCATTCTTTGATGGGAACAAATCAAATCTGAATTAAATGAAGCAATGATAAAAAGGATTTTTCATGCCTGTTGGACCGATTACTTCTAAAGTTATGGTACACCCGTGTTAAAGGGAAACTATAGTCAGGTTACATCTTTACATATGCTGCACTATACCTTAGTGCAGGGGTTGGCAACCTATGGCTATTGAGCCAGATGTGGCTCTTTTGATGACCGCATCTGGCTCTTTGACTGTAACGAGCGGTGCTCACAATGCAAGCACCGCTCATTACAGTCAGCTTGCTAATCGCCGGCAAGCGCTGTACAGAGACAAAGCTCTCTCAGCGCTTCCAGGTTGCTAGCCAATCTGGAGCCGCTGACCTCACCTATATAAGGTCAGCGGCTCCTGATTTAAAAGGGCTGAGAGAGCCACGCGTATATGGCCCTCTCAGCCCAAAGGTTGCCAACCCCTGCCTTAGTGAGAAGTGTTTCTCACCAGCAGTTGTTTCATGTGACTAAGAATGATTGAGTAGGCAGCACTGATAAACTCCTGAACCAGGAACTGTGTGTGTGTGGTATGTACTGGCCAGTTTTCCATGAAAAGATACCCTCTACCGGACATTTTTGCCCTACTTACTACTTAGCACATGTGCACAAGTCAGCTTTCCCTCTGTAATCTCCTGCATTCCAACTTAATTTATGTGACCAAAACGTCAGCACACTGCTTAACCAATAGCAGTCAGGCAGCTTTTTCTTCTCATGTTGCCTGACTTGCAGAACAGAAAGAGAGGAGGGGGAGCGGGGGGAGGAAAATGTCAGCTCTCAGGAAAACTAATTAAGGGAAACAAACAGCAAGTATTGTTTCTTCCCTAAATGTTTTTTTTTAACTATTTGTGTAAGCAAGTTTAGTATAAAAGAGTTTTATATGTATGTGTGCAGTTATATCAGTACTATAGTGCCCCTTTAACACTGTCAAATGAAAAATATAAACAGAATAAAACAGATATTTAACAGTAAATAAGAAACATGCTTTTTGTTAAATATTTGTCATAACAAAAAAGTATTTTAGACTCTCCATTTAGGGTTTAAAAGCATTGTTCCAATTGACCAAATGGAGCATTTGGTTACAGGATTTTATGAGAGAAAGGAACACAAAACCCATCATGGCTGTCACATCAGCTTTATAGTTGTTCTTACTATTTAAACTGTTTCAGTCCTTTACTGAATTGTAGTTATCCATATCAACCAATCAGCAGTTATTGTTCACTGGTATAGGGGAGATAAATGCCATTCTCTGGTTGGTGTTTAGGGTTACTAGACGTAAGTAAACATTATGAAGTCCCCTTTGTCCCTAAATACATTTTAAATGGGTATGAAATCTTATCGCAGAGCTGCAGTCCTATTACACATAAGTAGAAAGCACAAATAAGGCTTTCTGCTGCTCTGTTAATACATTTTGCTTTTGTCAGTTAAAGGCTTGACCATGTACTTAAGCCTTGGCTCCCTCACTTCATGGCTTGGTATGGGGAACATAATAATCTGGTTACAAGGATATATTTTCTGATATTGTAATGAGAAAGATCTAGGGGTCATTCATTAAAGTGTGAACAGTCGCCTAAACGCCGGTATTTGCATCATTTTGTGACTTCTTCAACCCCGCTTATGCAGCAAACTCCACAATGTGATGAATTCACGACCAATTCTGATGCTTACTCCAGTCACGGATTTACAGAGCTCTTCGCATCAATTTGCGTGTGCGTGTGCAGATAATTCAGATATTCAGGATACGACTGAGTCTGTCGAAGGAGCAGATTCTGCCGGGTGTACTGACCCGAATTCACCTGTTTTTCTTTGCTAGATCAGACTGGCGAATTGAGGCGTTGATGGCAGGGCTCCAGTGTTGCGCAAGGCAACTATTCATTTAAAAGTAGTAATGGCGACAGCAACTAAATTAGTCTACTATTAAACATGAACTAGGCACAAGGTGTAGGTGACCTGTAAAAATAAGTATATTTCACTTTTATATAGTTAGTGGGATATGATGAGACTGACATCACTGCCCTTCACTGGAGGAGTTCTCACTCCGCAGGACTTCTCATCCCACTATTGTCTGACTGTCTATGCCGCACTATGCATGTGACCACGTCTGTCGCTGTCCGCTGCTCCATGAATAAGGAGAAGTGAATTTGCGTTTTCCTGATGGTAGATATATGAAGAAACATGATGCAAGGCGAATTCACAGTTAAATCAATAACCCCCAGAATGTTTAGAAGTAGTTTCATTATGATCTGATAAGTGTTTCATGTTGAGCTTTTCTTGCTGTTACATTCTAGTACTCAATGCCTTTTTTCTTCTCAATCTGTTTTTGTAGCTTTCCAAATTGCTGGTAAGTGGTCAGGATTTTCTCTATGTTCTTACATGCGTGTGGTCACCTGTTTTGGTTTGTTACGCCATCCATTTCAGTCCAGCCATCTGTCCCTCTATGTTTTATTTCTAAGTTTCAGCAACCCCTGTGCAACTTTTATTTTCATTTTGTTTTTTTCTTTGCTAGTTTTGTATGCAGCCTTAAAGTTGCCTTTTATTGTTGGGTTTCATTGTTTGTTTAATCAGGCATGTTCTGCATGACCTCTATTACTATGGGGTTAGATCACATTTCTCAATTATTTTTTTTTAATCACTTTCTTTGTGAGTCTGACATCCACTAGATGTTTGGAAAGTATCTAATCTACACAGGACAAAATGGGGGTGGGCAAACCCCTTCCCTTAACTTCCATCACTAGGTCTTAAGTTCCTGTCCATCCTTTCTCTCTCTCTACTCAATCAATCACTGTAGTGTTGGAAAACTTTGAGCTGCAGAGAAAAGGTTGGATAAGGGGGCACAAGTCATCCTGAATTCACTAAAACAAACAGACTTGGGCAAAAGTAATCCAAGCTGTAGGACCAGGAGTGCCCAGAGGAGTCTCTTTGTTTATGCCACTGTTCCCACCCTACCATCCTGCTTACCAAGTACCATAAATATACTGTAGTAATTTTCCCTTATGCTTTTTTTAAATATGGGATACCTCTAATAGCTGTGACTAAAACAGAGTCTGCCTCTGGCACTGTTGCGCTATTATTGGAAGTGTAGTGCTATTATTGGACATTTAGCGCTGTGACTCTTCCTTTCTCTGTAGCACTGTTGCATTCAGTACTCATGCAGAATGTGCCTTCAGCTCTAGCTAGCTTGTTGCCTTTGTCTTAATCGTGGAAACATTTTTGTTCTGTTTGGTTGTTTGTTTTCATATTAAGGAACTTCACACCCCTTTATGCTAAAACTGTAAAGTGTGAACACATCACCCCTCTAATATACAATCACAGTTACCTTTTTGAGGTGCATCAGTTGACACATGATATCCCTTTTTATTACTCCTTTATTAATCATTCCATATAATGTTTTTATTATATGCTTATTGCTTATAATGTCTCTAATTTGTCCAGATATCAGTCCAGACATTCTGTTTATCATTTAATGCAAACTAGGGGAGCCATTCCCTTTACAATTATTATTTAGTTTGACCACTTTTTTTTTTTTTTTAATTAATCTTTTATGACTTATTCAATTCCATTCTTACTTACCTGTGGCAGGTTGCTAAGTTAAAGGAGACCTAAAGCAAAAAAAAAAATTAAAAAGGACAGTTAAAATACTTACCTTATACAGAGGCGATTGATTACAGTCACAGCATGAGCAGTGCTGTAATTAGCCGGCTCCCGATGCTTCTTTCACCGCTCCTTCTTCTCAGTTCACTGACCTCTTCCATCATCACGCTCATTGCTGGGAGCATTCTTGTTGGCCCCTCGCAATGAACGTGATGATGTTTAAGCCCTTTTTCGCCTGAGGTGAAACAAGACAGTGATCTGAAAGCGATCACTGTCAGGGGCGGTTCTGGCCCTATGGGCGCCCTGGCTGAACCGCTCCTTGACCCCCCTCCGCGCCCCCTGCCCGCGTCCCCCACCTGGCATTCCCCACTCACTGTCAGATCACTGTTAGCAGAGACTTGAGGCTGCATCATTTGCAATCAGCATCATTACCCAACTCAGAGAGAGATTGCATCCTTGGATCCTCCCTCTGTGACCTGTTGGGTATGTAGACGTCAGTGATGTCACATGCATTATGCGATTTCTAGGGTTTCTGGGTTTCTAGGGGTCCCGCCTGAAATTTTATTACATCAAAGGGTTCCCCTGAAGAAAAGAGGTTGAAAAACACTGCATTATAGTGTAAACAAGGTTCTGATCAAAACGTTAGATTACTCATTAGCAGCGAAAAATTAGAAATTGACAAGCAAATGTAGATGCAGACTAGACTGTCTTGGCATCCCAATAACTACACCGTATTAAAACAGGTGATGTGATATAATAAAAATCCGCAATGTTTACAGTCTGTTGTAGTAATTGTAGTTACATTCGTTAAATCTCCTCTCCAGTTATCTCTGGGCCTGCTCCCTTTCTCAGTAGTCCCACTTTCTCATTTCTAACATACATTAGTATTACAGATAGAAACATTGCAAGTTATCCAGCATTTTACCACTGCCGACTCTCAGAAAAGTAGCTCTTATAACCAAAATGACCTAACAATGAGTTCTTTTTCAGTTGCACATTTATTTTTTTTTATCAATCACAAATAAAAAGTCTGGAGAATAAAGCTAGCAAGTACATATTTTAATCTTCTAACCTTATGTTTAAATTGTCATACAGAGCAAGCACCAAAAGCACCAGGCCTTTGAAGCAGAGCTCCATGCTAATGCTGACCGTATTCGTGGGGTTGTAGAAATGGGGAACTCTCTAATCGAACGAGGAGCCTGTGCTGGAAGTGAGGATGCTGTGAAGGTGAGCAGCACTGTTTTGTTCCCTGTATCGAGTCTTCAGAACATCCAGAATGGACTTTTGCTACCTGCTGTTATTGTAGTCTAAAACATGTTCTTATCAGTGATCTACTACCTGAATATCTCAAGCTTCAAATAGCTCCTGTCATTTTTTTCAGGCTCGTCTGGCAACTCTTGCCGATCAGTGGCAGTTCCTTGTAAGCAAATCTGCAGAGAAGAGTCAGAAACTAAAGGAAGCGAACAAACAACAGAACTTTAACACCGGCATCAAAGACTTTGATTTCTGGCTGACCGAAGTAAGAAAACACTGTGGACAATAATACCACCTGTCCTAGTTCAACACATGAACAAGATATCTAGCTAAATACATTAGCCAACCTACACATCTCTCCAGCAGGTTGCATACATAGATTTATTTTTGTTTATGGTTGAACAATTAAAAAAAAAAAAAAAAAGTCAGTTTCAGACTTTTCTATTAGTTTGCCACCTACAAATTTGTAACTGTATTTTCCTAAACCTGGGGAAA
Source organism: Pipa parva (assembly GCA_019650415.1). NCBI lineage: Eukaryota > Metazoa > Chordata > Amphibia > Anura > Pipidae > Pipa > Pipa parva. The sequence continues at coordinate 8,250 of WMED01010622.1, read as the reverse complement.
TCCTTTTACCTTCTACAGCCATATGACAGAGGTGATTGATGCTGATACGTGTTTGCATTTCTAATGTTATTAGGTCGAGGCTTTATTGGCATCTGAAGATTACGGAAAGGACTTGGCATCTGTTAACAATCTGTTGAAGAAACATCAGCTGCTGGAAGCTGACATATCTGCCCATGAGGTAACAAAGATTGATACCATAGTTGAAATGATTTGACTTGCATCAAAACAAAGAAATATTCACTTGTCACTTTGCCTTCCACCTTAGGACCGTCTGAAGGATCTGAATGGGCAGGCAGATAGCCTGATGACGAGCAGCGCTTTCGACACTTCGCAGGTGAAGGAAAAACGGGATGCCATCAATGACCGTTTCCAGCGCATCAAAAGCATGGCATCTGCACGCCGCAGCAGGCTCAATGAGTCCCACCGATTGCACCAGTTCTTCCGTGACCTTGATGATGAAGAATCCTGGATTAAGTACGTATTCAGCATTTTTACAGAAAACCCGCACAGTGCAATAACTATGTGTCCTTATGTAAACTCTAATGTAATGTATTCCATCAGGGAAAAGAAACTGTTGGTTGGTTCAGATGATTATGGCCGTGACTTGACTGGAGTTCAAAATCTGAGAAAGAAACACAAGAGATTAGAAGCTGAACTGGCAGCCCATGAGCCAGCCATCCAGGCGAGTGCAAGCTCTGAAATCCTTCCGATGATTCCACTTTGTCAGTGAGCAGTCACCATGGTTTTCTAGGAACAATAACACCAGACGGAAGAAAATTGCTATTAGGATTGGCATGACTGTTCGGGCTATGTAGTCTTCTTGTTGAAGTTTATTGCTTTGTGTTCCTTTTCTTCCTGCAGACTTCAGCCATCTTTTATATACTGGACTTCCTAGGGCACTTCATAAATACGTAAAATGTTTTGTTTTACAGATACCAGTGATACTGGGTGGGGGCTTCTTTAAATGACCGGTAATTCAAACAAAATAATGTCCATTTGGATTGGCGCATGGCAGTTAAAATGATACCTTTGAAGTCAGATTCATGAGTTTTATTGCTCTCTGTCTGTTTGTTAAACAGACCTCACCCGTACCCACTGTTCTCTATGGTGATTTACATAATGCTTATTAAGAAAGTGTCTTAGAAAATAATTAAAAATGCATTTGAGGCATTTTAATTTTTGGTGTTACTGTTTTTTTAACAGATAATAGAAGGTGAGACAACAGAGATCAATAAAAAAAAAAAAACAGGAATTCAGTCTCGAAGAACATTTAGAAGTACTACATAGGAATAACTGATAAAGCCAATCCATCAGTATTATTATTTTTATTTGCCCTGGATCTTGGGAAGGGTCAGTAGCAGAAACTTAAATCTTGTATAATAACCTGTGTGACTTGCTGATGTTACAGGCCGTGCTGGAGACTGGTAAGAAGCTAGCCGATGACAATACCCTTGGGAAGGATGAGATCCAACAACGGCTGGCTCAGTTTGTTGAGCACTGGATGGAACTGAAACAGCAAGCAACAGCTCGGTGAGCACTCATTAACTTTCTGCCTTAAACAGAAACCCATGAGTACCAGGGCTGCCTTACTTCTATAATCCATAATGAGTCTTGGAATTACGATTGAATTTCTCCCAGATGTGTTTTTTTTTTTTTGTCTGGGAAATGCTGTATAATTAAATGCCATATTTCATAACACAAGTATGATTACTTCTTCAGAGGTCAAAGACTGGAGGAATCCCTTGAGTATCAACAGTTTGTAGCCAATGTAGAGGAAGAAGAGGCCTGGATAAATGAGAAAATGACTCTTGTGGCTAGTGAGGACTATGGTGACACTCTGGCTGCCATTCAGGTTAGTAAACAATGCCTTTTGAAGTTTTAAATTCTACAAAATATTTCTTAACTTTAATATGCAGGAGATATAACAGAAAAGCAAAGAAAGCATTTTAAATGGCAATTAAAAACTAGGGAATGCTTAACTGTATTGGCATGCAAGCTGGGTGTAACTGATTTACTATGATGCCTCTCTAGCCATATCTGTTCTGCAAAATTCCATTTATTCAGCTCTATTGTCTTTTCTAATCTCAGGGATTGCTGAAGAAGCACGAGGCATTTGAGACTGACTTTACAGTACACAAAGACAGAGTACACGATGTATGCACTAACGGGGAAGACTTGATCCAGAAGGTAAGCGGCTTTGGATTGTCAAGTAGGATTTGTAAGAACACAACCAGGCAAACCATTGTAAGTGTAATTTTTTCATTCTAGAACAATCATCACGTGGAGAATATAAGCGCCAAAATGAAGGGTCTGAGGGGGAAGGTTGCAGAACTAGAGAAGGCAGCGGCACAGCGCAAGGCAAAACTGGATGAAAACTCTGCTTTCCTGCAGTTTAACTGGAAGGCCGATGTCGTAGAGTCTTGGATTGGTAAGTTTTTGGAATCTTCATTTTCCAAGAGTTGGGGGCAGCAGATGCCTGTGAAAATATGAGGCTGACATGTAGACAAATTCCATTTTTACTTTTTAATCAGGAAAAAAAAATGTATTTGGGGGTTGGAGCAGGTTGGGAGTAACCAATATGGAAAAGCTCATGCGCCAGCAGTCAGGTGCCGGAGCCAGGCACCCTTTTTTAAAACAACCAGTAACACCAAAATAATTTAGATTGGCAGTTATTTCTGTGCGGTAAATGTAAAAATGTAATCTTTGAAGTTGGTTTCCTATTCTCTTTATTGTTTTGGTTTCTCTGCCATATAGTGATAGATTATTCTATTGACCTCTAGGTGAAAAGGAGAACAGCTTGAAGACGGATGACTATGGCAGAGACCTGTCCTCCGTTCAGACTCTCCTTACTAAACAGGTGACTTGTGATGATCAACCACTTAGATAAGCAGATCATTAGAGGCAGACATAGCCATAACATCATGTTATCTTTTTTTTTTATCTTAGGAAACATTTGATGCTGGGCTGCAAGCTTTCCAGCAAGAGGGCATCACTAACATCACAGCACTGAAAGACCAGCTTCTGGCTGCAAAGCATGTACAATCACGGGCAATAGAATCTAGGCATGCCTCACTAATGAAGCGCTGGAACCAATTGCTGGATAACTCTGCTGCTCGCAAGAAGAAACTGCTGGAGGCTCAGGAACACTATAGGAAGGTGAGCACAGATGTCTGAGCTTGTCATCTGCTTTTTCACTTCCCCATTTAAAGGACACACAATCGAAAAACATTTTATCCCAAAACAGTTTGTTTTTTTTGTTGTGTTTTTTAAAGATATTCTTATTAATTCAGTTCGAGGCTGATCAGTAAAATTCCTGCTGCATTGTGTCAATGAGCTCCTCAAAAAGGGAAAATATGAGAACACTGTGTATTTTAAAAGGCTGCAAGTGCAGCATTTTCTGGATAACCAAAGAACTCCAAAGGCCAGGTTGCAACATTTGTAATATTCCTTAAATATTTCTCCCTGAGTGAAGATTTGTTTTTCTCTAGAATATGCGCTCTGCTACTCTCCAGTCTTTCCTTCTGACTAGTTGTGATCAAGTGGGGATGGTAGTGGCAGAGTGTAAAATTCCCAGTGCAAGAGACTAAACTTGGTTTAATTCAGCTTCTGTCCTTCTAGCCTTTCTCATTCCAACCCCCACCAAACTTTCCTGACCCATTTTACCTGCTCGTAGAAGTGGGGTTGGTAATGCTATATAGATAATAGGGATATTGAGAAGAAAAAAAGTAATGTGTGCATTTTTTTTCCACAAAGGGTTAATTAAATGCAAAAATGTATTTCATGTATATAGGATTCCCCTTTAAATGAAGACCATGTCAGCAGCTACCTGACAAAGTTTGTCAGTTGTATGTAAGCAAGCACCTCTTGTCTTTCACAGGTTGAGGACTTGTTCCTGACATTTGCCAAGAAGGCCTCTGCTTTCAACAGCTGGTTTGAGAATGCAGAGGAGGATCTGACTGATCCTGTTCGCTGCAACTCCTTAGAGGAAATCAAGGCACTAAGGGAAGCTCATGATGCTTTCCGCAATTCACTCAGCTCGGCACAGACGGACTTCAACCAGCTAGCTGAACTGGACAGACAAATCAAAGGCTATCGGGTGGCCTCCAACCCCTACACATGGTTTACTATGGAAGCTCTGGAGGAGACATGGCGCAACTTGCAGAAGATCATAAAGGTAAGAGATTAGGTGTTTCCATTGACACTGTAGCCTTCTTGATGATACAATGCACAAGATTACTCTAGAGCGAGTGATGTAATAATTAAATTCTCCACGCTTTAATTCCAGCCACGTTGAGGCATACATATGCAACATCCCTTGTATGGAACAAGAAATAAAAGGTTTACTTTTTGGGTATTTCTTTTTAGGAACGAGAACTTGAATTGCAGAAGGAGCAGCGTAGACAGGAAGAGAACGATAAACTGCGCCAGGAGTTTGCTCAACATGCTAATGCTTTCCACCAGTGGATTCAGGAGACCAGGTTACTCGGTGTTCCCACCAT
>WMED01010621.1:0-15670 GCA_019650415.1 Pipa parva | reverse complement strand
ACTGGTCTTGCTTACAGCCGGTCCCTGGTGCAAAAAAGGTTGGGGACCTCTGATCTAGATCATGGACTTTTGTTACTACTGTTCAATTTATTTATTTTAATCACCTTATTGTAGTACTGCTTTGTTTTTGTTTCTTTCACAAATTACACACAGATGTGGTTTACCGATAACAGAAATTGTATGTGTTTATCCATCGATTAGCTTTTGTTCTGATTTATTAATGTATTTAACCAATACCAATTAGTCTTAGGGAGAGTGTTACAAAAGATACTAGCTATGTCTGGGTCCTGGTTTTACAGAAGATCAGTTAGAACATTTGAGAGAACTAATTTTACTTAAAAACACTCTGTATTTAGGCATTTCATGTTTCAATTTTCTTTTCTCCCACTGTGTAGTAGGGTGGGAGGGGCATTGTTTATCCCCCTCCCCTCTCTTCCTTAATTGAAGTAAGATTAATGCAGCTAATTGCATAAAATCATAAAATCCAAGGGGCCCCAGCCTTCACTGGCAGAGGTAAGGAGGTCAAAGATCCTTAATAAACATTGTTGTGTGTGCTCCCACCTTCCCATGACTTAGACTTAGTGCTTACTTTTAACTAAAGGGGATTGAAGTACAAATAAATGGAATAAAATGAAGTAGAGTTTTGTTTTAATTAGATCATCTTGCCTGGTGCATAACCTTTCTGCCAGATTAGACACAACACATTGTTAAAATAGTTTACTAATGAAACAATATCTTGCTCAGCAAACTAGTAATAGTTTTGTCATGCAGACATCTTAAAATATACCACATCTTTAAAATCAAGCATTTGCTTATTGATTTTGTATGTTGGGTTGATAGTTACAGTCTATCATTTAAAGATTATTGCCTTTGGCAAATTTAAAGAAGAAATAAAGTTAAAAAAAGAGAGAGATTAAAAACTTACCTTATATTAGGTTCCACCATTGCAGTCACAGTTTCAACTGGACTGTAATTTGTCTTCACAGAGGCAGAGCTCACTGTGCTTAGGCTGACACAGGAGCCAGCGCGAAATTCTGCCAGTGTATGGAAATGGGTTTCAACATCATCACATTCATTGCGGGGAGCATTCTCATTGGCCCCGCAATGAACTTGAAGACATTGAAACCCATTTGGACCACCGATTCGATAAGTGGACGGAGCTTCGCGCTGGCTCCTGTGTCAGCCTAAAACGCAGTGAGCTCTGCCTCGGTGAAGACAAATTACAGTCCAGATGAAGCTTTGACTACAACGGTGGAACTTAATTTAAGGTAGGTTTTAAATATCTCTAACTTTAGTTTCTTCTTTAAGGATTAAAAGAAAAATCATAAACTCTTACCTGTTTAGCACTGCTAATGTTTTTGATACTACCGTTAATAGTATGGTAGGAGAACAAACATGCAGTCACCAGATCACACCTTTACTCATGGAAGTTCCATTGTTTTCCTGTAGAAAATGACCCATTCACATCTAGCCACATGCATACCAATTATCTTTTAGATCTGACTGTTTTTGCCACTGATGAGCAACTCATTAATACACAGATGCAGTACACATAGCAAATGGCTTTGATCCTGATTAGATCGAGAGCCACACATTTTAGTCCATGCTGACATATGCTGCTTTTAGAAGTATTGTCTTTAGTTCCAGTAACCAACACATATACCACTAAGGCACCTCACCTTAGCTATAACAAAAAATTTAAATTACACTGAATTTACAAGAAAAATTAAAATGTTTCCTGGCATGCTGTATTTATCAGTCATCAATGAATGTTATTCCTGGCTTGCTGTATTTATCAAGCTGCAGTGGATGAAATTGCCCTTGTACACAAAGGCAGTTCGTATGTAATAGTAGATGCTAGATGGCTTGTGGATCTTGATTTCCTTTTCATTTGAAGATTTTAATTTTAGTTAATTGAAAAAATGTTAAGGTTTAAATATAGCTTTCCTTAAAGTTTTATTTTTCAGCTTGAAAAAAAAAAACAAATGGGTGAATAAATTATTTAAAAGCTATATTTGTGGCAGGGGCTTTGAATTAATATACTAAGTTCAACCAAATTTACATGAGTAAAACTGTCATTCTGAGTTTTCATAACAGAAAAATATGAAATCATAGGAATTGCGTGTCAAAACGCTTGGATGGAAGTTTTGCCTAACATTGTATGAACTTTGTAAGAGCAGAGGTGGATTCATTATTTGGTACCTACAGGTTGGACATCTCACCACTCATCCCAGTCCTTTTAGTCTGTTTGTATGAATATATAGATTTAGTTAAGTAAAGGAGCAATTGTTCACAACAGTTGTGTATTGAAGGGCTGAATGTGAACTGTATTTTAAACATAACATGATAAAGTTTTTTTTAACATATATATATATATATATATATATATATATATATATATATACACTGTATATATATATATATATACAGTGTATATATATATATATATATATATATACAGTATATATACACACGCATACATGCACAAACTTGAGCTTGGACTAATATACAATATCAGTAGTCACATACTTTATCATCATAGAATATTAAATGGAGATAATGTACTAAACCAATTTCATTGCAGGTGAGGCTGTTGTCACCATGTGAAGGCATGTTCACTGTTTTTGGTTTTATTATATTTACCAGTTTTGCCAGTGATTGGTTTAATTATTGATGTGGCTAAAATGACAATGGCAGTAATGAAATCTCAATATCATTTATGAAACATGGCCCTTGTTTGTTTTAGCTACAAAAAACTGTTTTAGGTTGCTAGGTAGTCGGTTGGCAAGGCACATAAAAAGTGATTTTCCTGATTAAAAAATAATAAACTTTTGACTGTACACACTGGACTTACTGCATACTTGACAAAACCACTTATTGCCTTTCCTGTTACATCACTGTTTATTACAGAGATTGCTCTCTTTGTTATGTTACTAAAGTAATACATTGTTGCTCTGTTCTGCAGCTATGCAAAATGCGTCAAAAATAGTTGTTCTGTGGAAATGAAATAATAATTATTTGTAATACCGTTACTGTCTTTTTTACTGAATTGTTCTAAGAGCAATAAAGTGATATAAATAAAAACATTCTAGGTTTCTAATATTTAACACACTGCTTTACCACACAAAAGCATCTACTTTACTGACATAAGCTTTCTTAGTATTTAAGTAGTTCAGTCAATTGTAGTCAAATCACAGGAGATCCTTAAAACACGTTCCCACAAGAGTAACACCATGATTAATTGACATTTTCATATTGAAGTTAGGTATGCACAATGCCAGTGCCTCTATACACTACCCCTTTTCTAATTGATTATGCTCATCAATAACTGTAAAAGGCATTGTAGCATTAATTTAGTGAATTCAGGATTCTACTTCTGTACAGTACTACTGCATTCCATGTACTTTGTACCAAATATTGGTATAATATTCAGACTTGAATTTGCTACTCCTTATTCACTAAACGGTGGATTGCATTGCAAACCCTATTTTATGTGTAAAATGGTAGCAGATCTGTAGGGATGAGAATTTGGTTGAGTGAAATGAAGTGACATCATTTATACAATGTCAGTTTAACTGTATCTTGTGAACATGACATCCCTTATATGTCACTCTGTTCCTAATTTATGTTGTCACTTGGTCACTATAATTTCGTTGAGTGTCATTTGAGTGTACAGTCAGAACAACCCTTTACATTTCACATACCCCCTTATAAAGTGCATATTTTTTGAAGGTACATGCAGTTAGCGATCTAGTCCCTCTTGGGTCCTCTTAAAGGACCCCCAAATTATCAATTTTATGGAAAAAACACAAACCTTTAGTTATCTGGGAATACCATGCTTGTTGTGGGCATAGAAAACTTGATGCATCACTCGTGCAACTCCATTTGTGGTTTTTGATTATTTCCTGAAAAATATAATCAAAATGCAGAAGGACTCTGTAAAATCTGGGGGTTGTGCAGCCCCACTAGGGGCTTTGAGAGCTATTGGTAGCACTTTCCTGACAATCTAGGCATTGTCAGAGTACTGGGGTTGTAATGGGGTAAATCTGGGGTTCAGGTTGGTGATTTGGGACGATGTGGGGTGATTTGGGGCTGTTCAAGACAATGAAAAGTTCTATAGAGCAGCACCTGTTTGGTCCAATGAGGTGTTTTGTGGGGCATTCGAGGGATATGGAGAGGAATCATCAGCTCTGCAGAGCATATGGTGGATCTGCGGAGAATCTAGTAGCTCTGTGGGCCAGAAGAATCTGCAGGTGTGCGGAGGAACCAGACATGACAGTGTGGGGCAATCATGAGGATCTGTGGAGGAATCAATGACACTGCGGGGCTATCATCAACTATGTGATGCAGTTGAGGAATCAGTGGCACTGTAGGGCACTTAGAATTTGCAGTGTGCAGAGGAATTGGTGACTGTTCAGAAGAACTAGTGAGTGTGCAGGGCAATTGGCATGCGTGTGGGGCTACCAGAGGTTGTATAGCGCTGGCACAATGTACGGCTGTACAGGATAATCTGGTGTTGTGTGGGGCAATCAGGTGGACCTGCAGAAGAATCTGTGGCTCTGCAGGGCAATCAGAGGACTAGGGGAGAAATTGGCACATGTGTGGTGTAGTCAAGGGAATCTGTGGAGGAACAGGCAGTTATGTAGAGGAACTGGTGACTGTATGGAGGAACTGTAGGCTGCATGGCACAATCAGGGGGACCTGTGGAAGGATCTGTGGCTCTGCATAACAGTTGGAGGATCTGGGGAACAATCAGCGACTGTGTGGAGTAATCAGTGTTTTTTGGGATAATCGGGACCTGTGGAGGCATCGGCAGCTATGCCGGGCAATCAGTGGGACCCATGGAGGAATTGGAAGCCATGCAGAGGAATTGCCGGCTGTGTGGGGCAATCAGGGGAACCTGTGGAAAAATTTGTAGCTATGTGGGGAAATCGGGGCATACGATGAAACTAAAGTGCTGGCAAAGTAAGAGGAGTGCCGCATTGCTGTAGAAACGATGGTAGTTGGCACGCAAAGGGTTAAATATAAAATGTTCTACTCCAGTGTTTTTCAACCAGGGTTCCGCAAGGACAAGCCAGGGGTTCCGCGACTTAATAAGAAAAAAATGTTTTTGATTAAAAAAAATTAGGGCAAAACTGACCAAGACCATATCACACCTAACCTGCATACATGCACCATGCTATGCATGCGCACTATGTGGTTATTAGTTGTTTCACTTGTTTACCTCCATACTATTTTTGTTTCTGTTGTTAGACCGTACAGCGTCGTACACATTAATTTTCAATAAAAAAAATTGGGGGCTCAACTTGAAGGGACATAAACGGTACCGATACAGTGTACAGGTTCCACCAGAAATCTGACGACACCAAAGGGTTCCCCTGAACAAAAAAGGTTGAAAAACACTGTTCTACTCTATCTGGTTTGAGCAATTAGCTTGTGTTTTTTTTACTTTTATGAATCCTGTTTTGTTGTAACTCTTGGTTCAGTAAACTGTTAGCTATTAACATTTACATAAACACTATCAGCCTTAATACTATGTATACTGTTTAGTAAAGGTTACCAGCATAAAAAAAATTGTAATTTACTACTGAAAATGTTACAGTACTTCTTGTGACTGCATTGGAGGGGTTTTGCTTTCTTTACTGGCACAGCAGTCATATCATGCTTTATGACTAGATTGCTATCTTTATTACATATGGCATTGGTGAAGCGATCAGCACCATTTTAGAGATAAGAGAACTTCAAAGACAGAAATGGTACTTTTATTAAAACTGCTCTGATCTTTAGTCACAGAAAAAAGTACATTGCAGGTAGAGGATATACAGGAAATGGCTAAGGATTAGCATGGCAATATCTTGTAGGAGTGTTTTATTCTCATTAATCTTGTGTCAGTATAGTCATGCCTTAAAACCTAAGAGCAAGCCTTTCTTTTAATGTAACTGTTGATGTAATATGGAATTTTTGTGTGATGCATGTGATCAGTGATGAAATAATATTCAAATGTTAAAAATTGTATACAGTGTTTTAGTGCCATAATGTTTGTCATATGAAATATTTGTGCTTTTGAGAAAATGTTTTCAAGGAATTTTTCTGAGGCCCTCAGAGTAAACAAAAGCTAATAGTGTTGCCATATCACCTTTCCAAGACTGACGATGGGACAAATGCAAGAAAAATAATCCTTATTTATGTCAGAATGACACTGTGTATTTGAAGTTAACCTCAATAAATATAAAATTTGAAGACTTTAAATAAATATAACATAATTGCTAATGTTTCAAGAGTTACAATTTGTACTTCATAGACTATTTTTGTTAGAAGTAGAGAAGTATTCAATTCCAAATTTAATTTGTGTGACAAACAGGGTCAAGGCAAGAGAAGGCAGTGTTAGTGGCTAGGATGAAAACATTGTTGCTCTCGGAGTATTAAGGGGATGTCCTTGAAAATATATACACGCAAGCTGATATGTAGTGCGGTGTTGTAGGACATAAGGCTTTGAATGAAAAAAGAGAACATTTAAAAAAAGAGAACATTTTAAATGATCTTTTCCTTAATTGGAACCTATTTAATACAGTCAAAATATAAAGTAACCATTTTCTTATGGAGAGAAAGTAAGAGAAATAGGACAGCAGTTCTTAGAATGGACTGTCTAGAAGGAAGATGGGTTGTTGTGTCAGACTATAGAAAAGTTGTTAAACAGGTAAAATGAAAGCCACAATGCTGTTTGATTACATATTCCAAGAGACTATAGAATCTAAATGAGAAGAGTGGTCAACAATAACAAAAGCAGGAAGTCTAAAAGACTAAATGAAGTTACCTCTAGCTTTGACAATAGAGAGATCATTTGTGACTTAAGATTGTAAACCGAGGATCTAGAATGTTATGAGTGTAGAAGACAAGATGGTTAGAGGATAGTGGTCTGAGAGAGGGCAGAGGTCAGAGAAACCTGACACAGGGTTTCTCAATAATGACTTTGATAGAGGCATAAGAGTTAGTAAAATAGTAGGAGTGCAATGCCTGAATGAACAACTGGAAATGGCGTAAGGGAACATCTGCACAGTCTTAGAGGAGAGCATAAGGAGTTTAGTAAATGAGGGTCAAAGCAGTGTTAAATATAAAAAAAGGAAGCATGGTATCCATTGTTTTTTTTTTCTAAGAGCAATATAGTTGTGTTTTGTGGCCTTGGGAAGAGATGTGGTAAATCTTGATAGGAGAAAGTGGTAGTGGACGTAACCATGTATGGTATATAATTTCAGCCAGTCATTACACAAACAATGAAAACTTTGAAAAAAATGCAAAAGTAGATCAAACCAAGCAGACAGTATAAAAGTGCAGAACGTAGTTTATAATACACCTTTCTGCATTTCAGTGATATATAGGAATACAAAGGTGCATGCAGGGCAACAACTGTGCCATTTCCACCATATAATATATCTGCATCAAAAAATGTGCAATGTTTTGGGGTTCCTAATGCACATATGAAGAGGGTAATAGAGGAGCTACAAATGTCACATAGCCCTTCTAATAAATCCCTGACATGTTCACCAATATAAATATACTTTGCTGGTTAAGCATCTGTGGCACACAGATCCACCACTGCTCTCTATGGGCTTGTCTACCTAACCTGCACTTATGGTTAAAATGTTGTTGCACTTCATACGGAGGTCAGAGACCCAAGGTGTTGTAGACATCTAGGATGTTACTTCACCTGTGTAAACACTGTGATTAATAAACTATAACTCTTGTATTTTCTTATATTGGTTTAGATGAAGCCCTGATCCTAAAATTTTAAGCAGCGGCCTCATGGCAGGAATCCATCTTGTTACTATTTAGACATATTTTTCATCATTCATATAGCAGCTTTGCAATCAATTTATCTAATTTGGATTCAGACATGGAGTCATTAAACCTCTGTAGATCATTTATACTTCTTTCAGATAAGTTATAAAGAAGAGGTTCAGGAATTTTTAAGCTACAACTCTTTAGCTGGTACTGAAAATAGAGCCACCATCTCCCCTGTGGGTAAGTAAGGGAGCTGAGAACTGGAAACATGTAAGCTGATAGACCAGGGGTCGGCAACCTGTGGCTCTTTTGATGGCCGCATCTGGCTCTTTGACTGTAACGAGCGGTGCTCACATGCAAGCACCGTTCGTTACAGTCTGTCTGCTAATTGACGGCAAGCTCTGTAGAGAGACAAAGCTCTCTCAGCGCTTCTGGGTTGCTAGCCAATCCTGAGCTGTGACATCACCATGCTTCCGGGTTGCTAGCTAATCCTGAGCCGCTGACATCGCCTATGTGACATCAGCGGCTCCGTATTCAAAAGGCATGAAAGAGCCGGACGTACAGTATATGGCTTTCTCAGTCCTAATGGTTGCCGACCCCTGTGTTAGACCATGAACAACAGATATGAATTTAAATACTGTGTAAAAATGTAGGATGTTATGCAAACCAAAATTCTTGCTTTATGTGTGTACTGATACTGATAACAGCCTTTCAGAGACCATCTTTATTTTTTGTATATTATGTTTCTACTTGCATTGATTTGTTTGAAAAGCTGAGCTAGCTTATTTTGCTTGCTTGTCACAGCATGAGAAAACACTAGGGGTCTCTCTTTTCAACCTTTATTTTCTAAATACCATAAATTGGACTCAAGATGTGTTTCCTAATGTTTATTTAGATTGTCTTTATTTCAAGAAAAGACACTTTTTTTGGGACGCTAAAGAAAAATGATTTGTAGTAACTGCCCTTTGATCCTGGGTGTTTAAAATCTGTCAACATATGTATTTTGTGTTTAACAGTACATTTGAACTTTGCAATTAATATCCCAATTATGCTGTTTCCTTGTTTTCTTAGTGTTAATTTCAAAGAAAGAAAGAAAAAAAAAAAGACAGATATGATTGATTTATTTTTAGAGCTTTCGGGTGGGTTTTAAGTTCAGGTTTAAACAGTTGTTGACTAAGAAGTGCAAATCCCACATTCAGAATATTGAGAATTACTTCTAATTTGCAGTACTAGATTTGGACCATTTGAATTTTATTAAGAATATTTTGTGCAGGAGCACAAGGAGACATGGTTTGACACTGGAAGGGATGAAACAAGCTTCATTAGAATCTAGACATCCTCATCTAGTCTAGTCATGAGTTTATGATATTACAATGACAGCCACATGACTTTTCTTGTGTGAACTCTTTATCACACAGTAGTAGTTGTATTATGTTTGACTGACTCTCCTGGCTCGCTAAGGCTAACTATTAACCTAGCATTCACTGAATACAACCAGAAACTTTGGAAAATATTTATAAAGGGACTAAATACATGTCACCATTGCCTCTTTATTTTCAAATAATACAAGTGAGTGGCTTTTTATTAGCAATACAGTGTTTTTCAGGCCAGTGGTCTCAAAACCCCAATGAATTGAACATGACGCCTTATATTTTCTCAAATATTTCTTTATTGCAACATTCAATTTTAACATTCAGTTGTAACTGTGAACATTTACATTTTGTTTATCAGAGAGAACAATGTTAAATATAAGTCATTTCTTTCTCTTCATTATGACATTGGTTATAACATTGTATTTGGTTGTTATCTTAGTTGTAAGTACTATATGGTTTAGGTTCTATTATTCATTTTCAGTTGGTGTGATTTTTAGTTTCACCCGTGTTTTTTTTACATTATAAGTGGCACATTTTAAGTGTGTTTGTGGCTGCCCTGCCCCCATAGAACTGATTTTGACCATTTTATATCATTAATTTATTGGGTTACGGCCATGTAAAATTTGAGTGCTGTACCAAGCTGTGTATTGGAATTGTGACTTTATTTGGGTTTTAATGTTGTTTGGAAGATTCTTGATGTATTGGTTCCAGGTGCTGAATAAGGTGCTATTTGATGTTTCTTTTGATGTTAATGTATTCAGCCAGTTCATTTTAAACAAAAATGTAATTCTGCTGTGTATTGCTTCTTTGGGGGAGTAATGGTTGTATCCATTGTGATAGTATTGATTTTTTGGTGGCTGCTGCTAGATGTTTTTCAGTTGTTTTGAAATTTTGTTCTTGCTTTTTGTCCAGTATTCCGAAAATTGCCCATTCTGGTGTTGGTTTTACTTTGTGTGATAATTCTCTATAGCAATAAGTTTTTATTTTTTTCCATATGGTTTGCATCAATGGGAAACTTCATAAACAGTGGAAAAGGTCCACTTCCAGTATTTGGCATTTTGGGCATGCTGAGGTGGGTAATGTCCCCATCTGGTAACGTTTGATTGGGGTTAGGTATGTCCAATGTAGGGTCTTAAATGTTAAATCATGGTACATGCTTGATATGAGTGCTTTATCTGATTGTATCGTGGCTTGTGTTAGTAGTGGTAAAGTAAGCTTGGGAAAGTGTGTGTTTCTGATGTATTCACATGGATGTGTTTCTGATGTATTCATCTTGTTGGTGATTGTGGTCCTTATCTGTAATTTTTTTTAATTTTGATTTTGTGTATGAGCAGATTTGAAACTACATATAGAGGTTATATGACATTGTTGGTTATATTTTCCTCAAGTTTTCTAAGGAGAGAATCTTTCCTTGTTGGTCGATGATGTTGTGGATGTTTTTTATGCCGGCTTCTTTCCATTGTTTGAGGCTGTGTTCTGAAATATGTTGAGATATTTCTTGGTTTGCAAGGAAAAGAAGGAAGATGGTGTTTGTTGAGTTTATTTTGTTATATTTCCTTAGTTTGTGCCAGGCTTTGCAGGTTGTTGTGAGCAGCAGATTTTCTGAGTTGTGGTCTTTGCCCTAAATTTTCTAACATTATAAATATGGGCCTTTATATTTTTATAATAGCAATCACAGTATGATTATGCTATATCTGTTGCTTATTTTCCTCTATTTTTGGTTACATTTATATTTTGTGCTGCTTTTATAAAACTAGAAACTGAAAAAACTTATTTTGACCACCTTGATTTAAAGCTTAATAATATCCAGCTAAAGTTTCTTAAGATGTAAAATCTCCAAATGTTAATAACATTTCCCAGAAATATGGTCTAAATAATAAGACTATTTCAGGATAGTAATCACAAATAAGATCCCATCAATTTCAATAGCAATAGGATCAACTGTGTGGTGTGCCATTGGGATTTACAATATAGACATATGATTTGATTCCATGTGGGGAACATCTGGAACATGATTTATATTGTCCATAAAATGCTAGAGACAACTCATATTCCTAAATTTCATGGTCACCATAGCAGAATGATAAATGGCATCAAGTTCTTAGGCTCTTAAGTATTTTAGTCTCGTACTATAACATGGTTTGAGTGCTTTCATTCAGTGTGTTTACAGTCATCCCTCAGTGTTTACAGGTGGTTTGGTAGCTTTTGTGGTTAATGTTTTTGACTAGTATTTGTGCATATTTTAACATTTCTGCGTATCTTATTTGCCTTGTAATTTAAAAGTTACAATTGCCTTCTTTGAGAAACATTTCTCTAGGCTTTTGTAATGACAGGCTATGCTATCTAAGCATCTTGTGAGTATTTTAACCTTTTTTATTGCTCGCTAAAACAATGAGGTCACATAGTTCAGTTTCCTCATTACATCTGACTCTCTATGGATATTCTTAGTGTTGAGAAATATGCTATTCACTCACCTTGATAAAAGGTATGTGTCTCGGACTTCTTTCAAATCATCTCCATCCAGCGAATAGATAATAGTCCATTTATTTTGGTCTTTGTCAAACAGCTTCGGCAGTCCCTTTGTAGGCGAGTACAAAGACAAATCATAATTCTTTAAAGTCCTGAAGTCTGTAACAAGATTTCTATTGATGAAAAAAAAACAAAACAATATATATCTGCAAGGTATTAAATTGTGGAAAAATAACCCTGCACCCTGTTGTAAATATTTGTAAAATTGGTTATTAGGAAGATCTACTGTAGATTTAAGTTGCTGAAAATCAATGCGTTTTTTGAAAGTTTGGAATGTATGATTAACATCTTTGCTTTCCTAAAACTTGCAGTCTGGAAACCTGTAAAGTTTAGCACCAAACACATGTATTACATCTAAAGGATTACATTTATCTTATTTACTAGAATTAAATCAGTACACCTAGTTTTGCCATTGCCTCTAAAGAGCCCATCATACATGCTGTAGTGACAGTTGCAGAGTTTTCAGGATAAGGCTGCAATAAATGATTAATCTATTCTAATGATGCTGCATAACAGTTAGATTGTTAGGAGCTAAACCACCATTAGCTTTATTTGCCTGCTAGATGGTTTGTTTAATGCTAGGAACTGATGGTTCCCAGGTGACTCCATGTTGATCGGTGACCTTCAGGCAAGGTATGGTTGCAGACAGTTCAGCCATTTTTCATTTAGTACCAACAACCATATTGTTTACTAATCATACAGACTAGGGACATATTTAGATCTCTGTCTATTTATGTTTCAAAAGTATAACCTTGGTCTCAGCATTGCTAGTTAATCCTTAGACCTTCCTTGCATTTGTAATCTTTGGCAAAAACATTTTTGATGAAAAAAGGGTTGAAGCACAAGGCCCCACTATGTGTTTTGATGCATATGATTACTTGCATGTGGAAAATGCAAAAAAAGACACTAGAAAACAGTCTGCAGAGATTCACCATTCACTTACTCTAACCACTGCTGGCGATCACTTCCAGTTGGTTACAAAGTGTTTTACCACAAAAAAAAATCTGGGTGCCTATTTTTTGGGGGTTTAAACACCTGGAATTAAAACAGGAAGCAGTTGCTAGCTGTGATTTAAATAAATGAATGGAGAGCTCTCTTCAAACAGTTTTTTTTTTTTTTGCATTTACTGCACACAAAAGATTGCATGTGGGACCTTCATGCCGATGGTGGATAAAGCAAGTTTATTTCATTAAGAAAGAAAGACGAGGCATGTGATTTTCAGACTTTGTAGCACAATCACAGTTTTGTGTTCCTATTGATGAGTACAGAAGACATGCTTTGTGATTTACAGAGCAGACTTTTAATTCACAGAATAAGAATTTGACCTCTGCTCTGTCACCAGTACCAATAAATTACCCTAGACTATTTATTGTTAATAGGATGTCCACAGCAATTTCGAGGAATTGCATGGAATTTGTTGGCCTTCCATCAGTGTTGGAGTTCACACCATATTTATAGCTTGAGATTTTAAATCGATACTTTGTAATTTAATGTAAAGCACTGCATTAACTTGAAATCCTATCTAAAATGTAATTGTCAGGTGCTCCTATTGTAACCAAGCAAGGATCTTACTATGCTGCTTTCTACCATTGCTTTTAAAAAATATATTCTCTATGAAAGAGAATGATGTCATATTCTTACAATATCATCAGCGAAATCACCCTGTATAACTAGACAATATAAATGGAAAAAATAATAAAAGGTCAGTTACAAAAGCAAGATATTATAAAGTATAATTGCATAGGACACAGTAGTACAATATTAATGGAAAGGTTACACAAGTACATTATTGCTAATTTTGCACTAGTGTTTGGGACTAACTTTGCTTGAACTGTTTCTGGTTGCATTGAAAACGAATTCTTGGAAAATATGAAACTGTATCATGTGACTAGCACAATTTCACTTGTTTTTATTGCCAGTAATGTTAGTTTTCTAGGTTGTAAGACAGAAAAAACAAACTGGTAAATTATGTTTTTATTTTTTTTAGATTATTTGTAATGCATCAACATATTCTGCAATTATTTACAGAAACTGATTGTTCACTTCAATTCCTGCTTCTGTGAAGCTTACGGTTTTATTTCCCTACACAATCACACAGACAAGACACATTGTAGAGCCAATTTATACAAACTTAAATCCAGGTGCACAATGCTTCCCTGATCAGACTTTCTTGAATAAAAACACACAGCATGTCAAACCATATTCTCACTGGATTGGCAAGCTGAAACTAAACCAAGTTTTAGCATGCCACTACTTAGATGGGCTTTTTTTAATGGAAATGAAAGTGAGCTTAAGCTTGACCAACAAAAAAAGGTGTATGCTGGCATTCAAGCAGTTGAACCAACTAAAAAAGTCCAGCTTTCTTTTGTGTATGGAGCCTTAGGGCGGAAGTTATTAAACTTCAAAAAATACCACTCTGGGTCTTTCCTAGTTTACAGAGAGAAATCTCACATTTTTCTCGTGAGATTTTTTGAGATCTCAAGATCAAGTTTTTTTATCTCGATTTTTCAAAATTTTTGTGATGGAAAGGTAGCCGTACTTTACATTAAGTAGCATGGCTACCTTTCCTATTGAATAATTGGGATCGAAAACTTGATCTTGAAATCTCGACAGAAATCTCGCGAGAACAATGTGAGATTTCTCTCTATAAACTTGGAAAGACAAGTTTATTAACCATTGCCCTTAATGTAGAGATGTAGTAAGGAAACTGTTCAACCTCCTTAGCAGGGCTTTGGAGTCGGTAAGCCAAAGCTCCGAATCCTCAATTTCCCCTAACTCAGACTCCCTCAAAAATGCTGCATGTTTAAGAGATATCTTAATTTAAGCTTTTTATCATCCTTATGATACAATAATCAAGCTATTTAGGTAGAACATTAAATATATTTATTGGATACAAATTTGCAATTTAAGTTTTTTGTGTTCTAAATTAGAACACAAAAAACTTTAATAAATTGCAAATATGCAAAACTCTGCAGTAAGTGGGAAAAAACAGTTTTCAACAAAAACGTTGAAAGCTAATTTTTGTAGTGGGCAAACTTCCTTATAGTAAATATACCCCAGAACCTGTTTTCTCTAGTAGATCTGTGATGAGTGCAGCCATTCCTTCCAGTGCCTTTTCCTCTGATCTGTAGCAAGGAGCTTCACTACTGAGTTTGTACATAAAGTGCAGCACACATTCATTTCAATTAAGAGCCTAGATCCTTATATAAGGAATAGAACAGACCTTTACAGGACATTTCATTATTTTCCCAAATTCTTATGAAAATATATTCAGCATATACTGCAATGAACTAACTGTATTATATTATATATTTTGGAAGTCGGAGTCAGTCCATTTTATAACGACTCCGACTCCACCAAAATGGGCCCCGACTCCACAGCCCTGCTCCTTAGGGCTTTAACTTTTATATTTTGAGGCGTATAATGTTATCTTGAACCATTACAATGAGATATTTTAGTAATCAATTAGTATTAATTAGTTTTATGGGAGTTAACATGTTGCAAAAACTTATATATCACTACATGCAGAAATCTCCAAAGCAGTATAAAGGCATCCAGCTCTTTTCCAAGTTTAACTTGCTACCTCAAGCTTAACTCCTGTTATGTATAAATGGGTTTCCAAATGAATGATTGTGTGTTTATGTACTATTATTCATTATAGATGTCATTGTAATTCTGATTTGCTTTACATGATCAGTAGTAACATTTGGGGATATTTTATAAACCTCTTCAATCCATTTCCCTGGAAGCGCAGGGGGAAGCATCAGGAGCCTGCTAATTACAGCACAGCTCATATTGTGGCTGTAATCAACCGGTTCTGTATAAGGTAAGTATTTTAACTGTTTTTTGTTTTTTTTTTTACTTTAGTTATCCTTTAAATACTTCCAATTGAAATTCAGATTATCTGTATTACAAGTTTAATTATGCCTTTCCCTTCAGTATATAGGTTGCAGTGAAGAATAGAATTAGTGACCAATCATAGTTTCACA
>WMED01010619.1:0-15671 GCA_019650415.1 Pipa parva | reverse complement strand
AGTTGAATGATTTGTTCTTGGGCTCGGTACACATTATTATATGACATAATAATGTGTACCAAGCCCAAGAAGAAATCATTCAACCCAGGGACGGTTCTCCGCACCCCCCCTGGTGCGTACACCCTTCCCCCGGCATGCACACCCTCCCCAGACCCCCTCCCGCGCACGCTCCACAATGAGGTAAGTGGAATGCAACCTCATTGTGGGGCGGTGTTCAGAGGAGGAGCATTGCTAGAACGCTGGAGGAGGTAAGTTTGCGGGCCGGTCAGAAACAGGAGGCGAACCGGATGAGGCCCGAGGGCCACCCCTTGCCCAGGTCTGCTTTAGAGGGTAGGGAGTAGGAAGGAGGGGTCAGCACAGTTTTTTATGCTCTATGGCATATACTATACAGCAAGGGGGCAATTATTTTACCCATGGGTCACGTGTGAAATTATATTAATCTGGCCCTCTAAAACCATTCCAGTTTCTCATGTGGCCCCATGGGAAAATTAATTGCCCACCCCTGCTATAGATATTCCAGGTTCCCACCTCAGTCTACAAAAAAACACATACTCATAGATCAGGGATGGCGAACCTATGGCACGCGTGCCAAAGAGGGCACACAGAGTCCTATCTGTTGGCACGTGAGCCGTTGCCAAGCCTGCTTTCAGTACAGGCAGCGGACCCAACCTGATAGTTTTTAAGCCGGATCCATGGCCTGCACTGAAGGAGGCCTTGCTCGCAGGGGAGCTCTCCTCCGCCGACGTGTGTGCGCTCCTCCCCCGACACAGGCGTGATGATGTCACTCACCAGCGCCGGCACTTCAGGAGATGTGTTGGTGAGTGATGTCACCTTTTTGGCACTCCATGCCAAAAAGGTTCGCCAACCCTGTCAAAGATGGTCTAGTAAATCAGCGTCTGACCAAATTGCTCCTAGTCTGTGTGTGAGTTTGGCTTAAAATGAGATGAAAGGGACATTTTAAGTTGATGAGTAATCTTTGTAAAGCGCTGTGTAAAGCGACAGTGATATATAAACGTCATAAACAAATAAAATAGATGAAAAGATTATTGATCAATATCGTTTATCATTCGTTCATAGTGACAGTTCCCCTTTTAAAACAATAAAACAAAAGCCAGTTGTTTCCTTTGGGCTTATAAAAACATTTGCACAGTCTAACCACATTCATTACAGGATCAATGATTCTGTCTGGAACACCCAGGCATCTGGTTTCTCTTTGGAAGGTATGATCAGGTCCTGAGATCAGCATAGTTTAACAGACAAGAAAGGTTCAAGAATAAATAAATATAAAAAATAAAATGGCAGCACTTAGTCTTAAAGACCCATAAAAAAAGATGTAGTCATCCAGCTGGTTTTCTGTGGGAGTTAAGCAGTGATCAATAACAATAGACTGGCACCAGTCTTACTGACTGCATAATATGCTCTTGGATCACTAGCACTGGTTTTAGTGTCTGTATTTTATCTTTAAGCAACTATTTATTCTATTTTGTATTTATTTAATTGGTACCTATAGGCTAATGAACTGACACTTGATGCCAGTGCACTTGTTACCCTCCTATCTGTTTATGTAAGTCTTCCTCCTATTTAGATTATAAGCTCTATGGGGGACCTCCATCCTGTTATTTTAATCATGGCCTGGCACGGCGATATTTAATAAACCTGAAAAGACCCAATTTTGACTTTTCGAGTTTATTCTTGTGAGATCTTGGCTTTTTCTTGCGGTAAATATCGATCTTTTTTTTCTTTTGATCGATATTTACCGTTAGAAACTTTTAAATCGAGTTTTTCGATTGGATTTTTCACTGAAAAGGTAGCCATACTTTACATTAGGGTAATTTCCATACCTTAACGAAATTTAATAAACTCTGAAAAGCCGATTTCGCTTTTCCGAGTTTATTCCCATGAGATCTCGGAAGTTTCTCGCAGTAAATAGATTTTTTCGATCGACAGAAACTTTCGATTGAGTTTTTCAGTGTAAAGTATGGCTACCTTTCCATCGAAAAATTCAACAGAAAAACTCGAACAAAAAGTTTCAGTCTGTAAATATCTGTCGAAAATATTGAGCGATTTTTACCGCACGAATGTTGTCGGGATAAACTCGGAAAAGCGAAATCGGGCTTTTCCGAGTTTAATAAGTGTTACCCTTAAAATAAAGTATTTTCTTGATTATTTGCTTGTAAATGACTTTACTTGTTCCTTGTTAAGCACTTTTCTCTTGTCTGTATTAGAACTATATCGTTACATTGTACAGTGCTGCGTAACCTTGTGGCGCTTTATAAATAAAAAATATATATATTAGGAAATGAGATAAGAGCGATAATACACAAATCACAGGGGTAATTCTCTGGAAAAGAAATATATGGAATCCAGGTACTGGAAGATTGCTTTGTTGGAATTTTTTAGGGTATTGTAATACATTCACAGCCGGTATAAATAAATACAGCATTAACTACAATCCCATGCAGAAAAATAGTCATCCTGAAGCTTCATGATGACAGCATCTTTCTGCATTCCCCCGGGTCCCCTGTAGTATGAACCAGTGCAGACATTTACAAGCTACCCAGGCGTGTAAGCTTTACGTCTAGGTTGACACCGGTGAATTTTCCTCCACAATTAAAAAAAAAAAAACTCCAGCGAATTCCCACTAGTGAACTTTCTAACGTGTTTTTTTTTAAAAAGTACTTGGGGCGGTATTTCCATCTAGAACACCTGACTGTCTCAGCGATTTTCCCTTATGTGTGACCGCTATTGTTACATTCCTGTTCTTACCAATCATGTTACATTTGCAATAAGAAGTGTATCCTAGCGCATATTCCTCTCTATGGGGGAAATCTATAAAGGTCAGTTTCGAACTATTCACCCCAATTTAATCCATTTTGCTGCTTTTCACCACATTATTGCTGTATTTTTTTCCTTTTCGCTGCATTTTTGTTTTCCTGTCAATTTATATAGTGCCGAATAAAATGTATTGATATCGGAAAAGAACGATACCGATAAATATTGGTGCATTAAAACCACTGCACTTTATATTACTTTCAATGGAGCTCTTTCTCACCGATACCGCTGATCTAACCGACGGCGACTTCGATTTTTATAAATATCCCAATTTGAAATTCTAGTGTGACATTGCACAGCTGATTCATGACTTTCAGTGTTTTTTCCTATTTGCATATTTTTGTCTTTTTTTTGCCATGTGCTATTTTAAAAAAAAAAAAAAACGCGGAGGAAAATCGCCAGTGTGGGAATATCCTCTGAAATCTTGGCTTGTTGGTTTCACAACTGAAGTTCTGTTAAAGGGACACTTCGCCCCCATTCTGAGCTCATATTGAGGGGCTTGTTTATCAGTGTGGGAATTCGAAGTAAATTCGCTTCTCTTTGGGTACTAAGCTCCGATAGTCGCAATTTCTCTACTCCTTAACCAGTAACAAATACATTTATAATCACAGCAATTTTTAATGACTGAAAAGCTTAACTTTTCTCCACAGTGCAAAGAATCAACAGTATAGCAATCTTTAAATTATATGAAAATTTTGTGCTGGGAGGAGGATTTCCCCCCCCCCAGCCTGACCAACACCACCAGCAGCCACCCCCCCTCCCCCCGCGCTCTTGGATGGCGCCAATGCGCCCTCAAAGAGAATGCGCCCTGGGTGGTTGCCCACACTGCCCATATCTAAAACTTGCCCTGGTGCTAAGGCTAAGCGCTTGATCAGATGTAGCCAGGACAGAGAAGAAGTAGGGACAGTGGGAAGGAGGGGAAAAGCACCGAGATAGCGCCTGCTCCTTCGGATGGTAGGGAGTATTAAGGAGGAGGCAGCATAGTGGGGGGGAAGCACAGTGGGGGAGGGACGTGTTGTGGGGCAGTTTGGTCCTCTAAAGCCATTCCTATTTCTCATGTGGCCCCATGGGAAAATGAAATGCCCACCCCTGGTATAAAAGCAAGTTATAGTAATGATGCTGGTAATAGGAGGAAAATCAAAACATCAAAATAAGTAGATATTTAACAACATTTGTATAAGTAACAAAAATATATAAAACAATAGATATATAAATATAAAAAAATGAGGTTTTGAATTTCCATCCCCTTTAAATAGGCAAATAGCTGGAGAGAAATGAATTCACATTGAAGGGAATTATCAGTAAAAGCTGTGATTTTATTTTTTGTGAGTTTTAACTAGCAAATGATTCAGCGTTCGTTTTCGTTCCACAGTAATAACTCTGTGTATATTTCAGAGCAGAGAGCAAATTTCTGTCCTGTGATTTGCATTGGGATGCAAATGAAAGTGGAGAACGATTAATGTAAACATAATTAAATTACTGGGAAGGCTGAGATAAAAACGCTACTGTATCCTGACTGATCCAAATGGAAGGAAAAAATAAATATATACTGTAAAGATCACATTGTTTAAAGGAGCACTAAACCTTTTAAATAAATGTGCATAAGATGCAATATTTAAAAAAAAAATGTATTTATTTATTGCATTCAGCTTCTAGAATGTATAATTTTATATAATAACCAGCCCTGCATTGTGGGGGTGGGGTATAGTTTCTGTATGATAAATACAAAATATAAAGTCTACATTGCCTATTTCTTACAATTAACATTAAAAGATGTCTTTTTCTACAATGTGTGATAACTTTGTTTTCTGTACTCAAAGGGACTCATTTTATAAAGTCCAAATAGTTGCGTAGAGCTCTGAATTCGCATCTGTTCTCCCCTTCCCTATGCTCACTAATTGGGCAAACAAGTTGTGAATATGAGACCAATTCGAGTGTCTACAATAGTCATGATCTTATGGAGTTCTTCGAATCATATTACGTGCGCATACACGGTTACTACTAGAATTGACTGATTTCGCCACTTCAGACTGGTAAAATGGGAGGTTGATGGCAGGGCTCTAGTGTTGCATAAGGCAACCATTCATTCAAAAGTGACAATGGCGACTGAGACAACATGACCTAGGACAAGGTGACATAGAAATAGAATATTCACGGAATACAGTTAGTGGGATATGGTGAGACTGACATCACTGCCCTTCACTTGTCGAATTCCCCTCACTCTGCATAACTTCTCATCCTACTTCTATCTGCCTGACTACGCCACACTACACATCTGACATTGATCGTTACTGTTTGCCTGGTCAACTAGTGTATACTCCACTTAGTCAATCCTGAGAAGTGAATTTGCGATTATTTTGGTGATGCAACTCGAATTGTAGCGAGGTGAATTCGACAGGTGAATTCACCTTTTTTTAAAAATGTGTCCCATAGTTGGATTTGACAGTTGGAACCTCACTCTATGTACCCACTGTTAAGCAATAAATCGATTAAGAAATTCCTGACTCACCTCTTAAAAACACCTGCAGAAGAAGCGCACAAAATGCACTAATAGTGCTTTATCCAATGATTTGTTATGGTGATAGATAGAAACCCAAACGCTCCCAAATCAAGAGCAAACACATCCGTGCAATCAATGAAAGCCAGTGAGGAAAACACTCTTTGTGAAAACACCTTAAAATGATAGTACACGTCTAGTTTAGGTGTATGCTTACCAGAAGCAAAATATCATCAGGCTTATCTGTCTGAAATAGACATAAAATTCCCACTGTGTCCAGATCCTCCTCTCAATCAGTTAAATCCTTTCATAAACAGATGTACGTGCCAGGAAGACAGTATTCATAAAATTTTATTAAATTTATTCATAATATCAGCATCCAATAAAAAATATGTACAGCTCAAAATTGAGCCAGCTTGATTATAAGTTTATCATCAAGCATAATCCAAACAATTACTGACATATAAAAATCAAAAACAGTTGCTGTGTAGTTCACTGTGTCACATTCAGTGTTTAACAGATATACTGAAAATATAAAAGCAGCAGCTTGCAAAATAGCATACAGAGATAGTGTGAATGTCAAAGTTTGGATAAGTAAAATATAACTTGCCACTCTACGCGTTTCGCCAATAAAAGGGCATTTATGGCTTCCTCAGGAGTGTAATCGCTAGCAGAGCTCAATAACTCAGCAGAGCTCAATAATCCCTCTGTAACTGCATTGTTTCAATAAAGGGTTTTCTGCTCTGGGCAGTATAGAGTTAATGACACACACCCTCCTCTAACTGACTTTTCGACAGTACAGGTTGTCAAACAGCTGTTATCTGCGGGACAGGTCTTATCTGGGCATGCTCAGGGCTATAGGAGAGGGGGAGGAGAGATCGTTTCTCTGTATTGTTTGTGACTTCACTTGGTGGGCGAGGCTTATCGACACTGCTCAGGAAGAGTCTGTACACAGAATGGAAGGGGGAGAGCAGGGCTGTTTGATTAAGAGGTGAGAACTCCTGATCCCAAAATCTTTTTATATTTTAATGTTTAAGTTTAGGTTTATGCTTTATAAATGTCAAATATATGTATAGTTTTGTCCATAACTTTACTTACACTTTAAGAGGAAATGTGTACAAAAGGGGAACATTTCTAAAAATCAATGTTTATAAATATTTAATAAACATTTATTTGAATCAAGATGCTTCAAGATGACACAATGTAAGACACAACATCAGGTAACAATACAAAAACCATGAAATTAATATAAGCATGTAACGTGTTTGAATATACAGGCACAAAAGTAGTCCACATTAATAACAGCACGAACCGTAGCACATCTAATGGGGAAGGTTGGTGATAATATTTCCATTTATGAAATACTCCCTTATGAGGTTGGTTGGAGAGCGAAGAAAGCATTATGGAACAGACATAGGTGGTTATTCTCTAAAGTTTGAAGTGTTACGTATGGGTGTAAATTCGCCAGCTAAAGACAGTCACAATAGACTGCTACTGTCTGTACTTTACTATGGAAATATTGTCCCAGCCACAACTTTAAAATTGTCGCAGTCACGACTTTACAATGGGAGAATTGTTGCAGTCATGGATTTGCTATCGGAATCCGCTGTTTGAGAATTTGACAGTTGAATTCAGACTTTAGAGAATAACCCCCTCAGTTGAGGCCTGACAGAGTGACAAACGCAAGCCACTCAGTGAAAGTCAGGTGTCATGGTCAGGCAGGAGATGATATATTATTACCTAATGGTGGTTTTAGGAGTAAGCAGTGGTCAGGAATGTTGTAGCAGTGAAAAGTATACTTGCATAAATTCTAATATGATTTAGTAGTAGATAGTGTGTGTGTTTGGTTAAAAATAGGTTATGTCAGAAGCCCCTTGGAAAGTCAACTTTGGTTTCCCAATCAGCATGGAGGGATCACTGTAGTGGGAGGACCCATCATGGAGCTGGTGATGGACCTACCATTGTAGTTTCCAGGTTCCAATTTTGCAGTACCAATTTTAGGGTCTTCTGGAGTTCAGCGAGACTCCATTGTAAATCACACAATGAGATGCTGTGGTATTTTATGGACTCGTGAAAGCTATGACTGTTTGCCAGTGTAGCTTGACAGAGATACTGTATGTAGAAAATAAGACAAGGTTCTCGCCAATAGGAGGATTTGTAATGATCTGCCAACCAGAGCTCTTCTTTGGTTTTGTAGCGGTGGAGTTTAACTAGGTTGTCTCTAAGCACAGATGGTGAGGCTGAAGCTAATTTTTCCACCCTGCAAAATATGGACTATGCAAAGTTCATTGGTAGGAGTTAGGGGTGGGCGATATTGCTAAAAAATGATATCTCGATATTATTTGTAATTTTGCCGATAACGATAATGGATTATATTTTACATTATTATATTAAAAAAAAACCAACAAGCAAAAAAAACAAACAAAAACTGACAAGCAAAAAATAAAAATAAATAAATAAACACTGGCGTGCGATATTATCGTGAACGATACATATCTCACACCCCTAGTAGGAGCAGATAGTGCTTATATCCGTCAAGTTAAAGAAACTGGGTCCTAAGTTGATGAGGTTGCATTGGTTATAAAATTGTAGGTGTTAGTGAATTCATTCATTTTTATTCCAAAGTGAATTTATGATTTTTTTTTTCTTTACTGTTAACATCCATGTTGTAAAACAGATCTTACCCAGTCCCGTTGTTTTCTAAGGTACTTTATATAATACATACTCAGGAAATGTGCCCGAAAGCTCAATTTAAATTAAAGCTAAAACAGTTAAATATCTTACTCTCTAAACACAATTTAGAATTTAGGGAAATGCAGATTTAAGAGATATGAACGATAAATCCATTTGAGGCATTTTCATTTTGTGTTGTTGCTTGTCCTTTATAAAAATAAGTCCCAGCACCCAAAGGGTGTAACACGGGCCACTGTACCTGTAGCTAAACCAACAGTAAAAACTTTGGAGTGGATTTATATGTAGGACATTAAGGAGTTCTTCTGCCCTTGGGTCATGAGTCTGGCAGATTGTTTCTGTTGCTAGACTTGCTGAATTCATATTTTCAGCAATTTATTCAGTCACACGTTCCTCGTCTCTCTCTCCCTCTCTTTTTCACAATAAGTTACTAATTTTAGTATGCGTATGAGCCTAGAATTCAGAGGGAAGTAAAATAATGAGCTCATCGGGCCTCTAGAGTGATAATACGGAATTTATAATCAGCAGGCTTCGCGCTAACTGAATCTAGAAAAATGACTCCAGAGCAGCAAATTGCATTTTACAGATACCAGCGCTCGCCGTTTTAATAGGCTAATGTGAACTGTTTGATGGATGCAAAATGTAATTAAAGATAACTAGTCCCTGGCAAGTATGTGAACCCCATTGTCTTTTTTGCCATTATCTCAGGCTGGTTGGATTTAGCGAATTGTAAGAACGGGAAATACAATATGCTCCAGTCAAAACCAAATGACCCCATTGCATACTCTGACTTGACTACTGATTATTAAAGAAAAATGAATATGAATTATTTAAATCTTTCTTGGCCAGGGTTTGCTGTAGAACTAATCAGAGTTTGTGCATGTGTTACCAGGTGTGTAACAGGTCTTTGAGTCTTCAAATGTCCCAGGTCTTTGAGTTTAAAGACTGGGAACTAGGATTTCTTTAAATAAAGTTGGGATATTTTGTAGAACACAATAAACAACCATTGACGACATGAATTCAACATGGGTGGCCATCGAACAGCCCTGTGCATCATGCTGGTCCCTGAATCACAATCAAGACTTCTTTTGGAGAGATGAGAAGTTTGCTTTAACTCTTGCACTCAGTGTTTTAGGGGGAGCAAGGAACAATTATGAGATCCTATCCTTACCCTACTATCCCAACCACCACTCCTACTATCCCATGGTCCCTAGCAGCCCTAGTACTCCCTAGCTTTTTTTTAATACCCTCCAAATAGGTGGCAACTTACATGGCACCAGTGGTAGAACTACAATGGTCATAGTGGTTGCATCTGCAACAAAGCTTGCAGTCCCAAGGGGTGGGGCCACACTTCTAAGGTAGCCGCTCCTCTAGAATGCTATCCCAACCCATTGTCAGATCACCGCCCCTTTAATTGGTGGTGGAGTTTAGAAGCTTTGGTAGAATATGGAAGGAGGTCACCCATGGTGTGGATTTTGCACTGGGCCCTGAGAAACTCATGTTATGCTATCAGATAGGATTCTAATACAGAGACGGTTCTACCGATAGGTGATGTGGGCGACTGCCCAGGACGCAATCTATTTGAGGGGTGCTGTCGCCCACATTGCCCATTGCTAAACTCACCTCCAACAGTGATCCAGTGACGCACCTCCTCTAATGAGGTAAGTTGAATACGACAGCGCTCCTTGGCTGCTTTGGGTCTTGTCGGCTGTATTCTGGGTCTTGTCGGTGCGGGGCAGGGGGTGTCGCAGGTGGGGGAGGTCAACGGGCTGTTCACCCAGGGCACCAATAGGGCCAGAACCGCCCCTGCTCTAATAGGTATGGAGAGTCACAGGAAGCATTTTGGTGGGGCATGAACCTGGGTCATGTTGGTTTGAGGCAGAGTAAACAGCATTTAGGCTAGACTTATCCATTTAAGGTTCAGCCAATGGGAATGTGGGAAACAATGAGAGTAGAATCCTTCTGAGCGGAACCATATAGAGGCATGGTGCATGGGTAGAGTAACTGTATACCTACTGATTATAAGAACAAACCATTTGTTTTCATCAGTGCAGCCTGGTGAGGTTGAGATAGGACTACAGTGTAATGGCATATGAATAATGAATGATGGAATTAAAAAAAACACATTTCAGATTTAAGTTATTAATAAACAAGGATGACTGTGAAATATTGCCTGGAAATAAATTTGGGGTACATTTATTAAAGTCTGATTTCATCTTTGATCATAATCACTTTGACTCTCTACAATCTGCTATACTCACTGCTTATTTACTAACAAAATATACTGTCACTGAACCAGACTGCGTTTGGAATGGAACTGTAACATATTGTGGGGTTATTGTTAGTAAATAGGCATAATGAATTGTTCCTGTATGTGCCTAGATCAGCGGTCAGCAAACTTTGCATAGGAGGAGGCTATTTCACTCCCTTCTACACTGGAGGAGCGAATGTTCCCAGTCACATGACCTGCTAACGTCCAATCAGAAGAAGCATTGGAGGTGATGGGTGGGATGAGGGAGATGTGCTCAGAGCCACAACAAGGCAGCTGAAGAGCCGCATGTGGCTTGGGAGCCTCAGTTTGCCTACCCCAGGCCTTGATTAATAGCTTCAGCAGGCCCCTTGCCCACCACTGAACAGAAATTAACTTTTTCCCAGCATCTCAGGGAGCAATTCTGGTCCCATCAGCACCATTCCGGCTCAATTTAACCGTCAGCTCCCATAATTCATACTTGGCTTTCAGTAGTTCTCGGCGACCACAAATAAAATGGAACAGATGCTGTAACAGATTCCCATCCTATCCGAAAAAAAAAGACTTGAAAAAACTGCCATTGATAAGAATAAAAAAAAATAAACCAGAAAACCTTCTTTAACACTGTTATTCCCTAGGCTCCCATAATTCACAGTGGAATTCCCCCTCAGGATATAGTCAGCGCACTGTCTCAGGCCAGCCGCACCTCATGGTAAGATTGTTCTCCTTACACTGTGCTGTTTGTAAGTACAAAGAACAATAACACCAAGAAATTAAAATACTTCAATTGCATCTACCTGATATTCATTGTTTTTCCAAAATGACTAATTTGTCTATAGAAAGTAAGATACTTCAGCTGTTTAGCTTTAATATTTGGGCTTTCCCAGCACTTCCTGAATATGTGTTACCTAAAGCACCATAGAAAACAACGGGACCGGGTGGGGTCTGTTTAACAACATGGCTGGTATTAGTAAAGGTAAGAACAAACAGAAAGCATTACAATTCATGAATATAACTTCAAAGATAACGTTTCTACAAGTGCTACACTTGATTAACTGCCGTGTCAATCTAATTGGGAGTCTTTTTTTTTTTTTTTTACGGATCTCTTAATAAGGCAAGCGCCTGGGGTTTCCCATGGAGCAGAACATTAGATCAATGTATTTCATGCATACTAATCCATATGGCTGTGTCCATTACAACACTTGCACATGGATCTACCGCAGATGGAAGTAGGGAAAGCTTTGCTGGTAAATATCACCAAGAATATGGGATGTCTCCATTGCGTTTCATTGGAAAAGTGTTTTTTTTTTTTTAAAGTTCACCCATCACGGTTAAGCCTAAATTATATTCTGTGAGCCCTTCTCTGAATTCAGGATAGACTGGGTGAATAAACTCAAACCAAGTGTAGCAAATGGAAATGGTATTAATCTATTTCCTACCAGAGTTCTGTGTCACTATGTACAGTAATCTATCACATGCTGCCCCATGCATTTGGAGTGTTATATGCAAATGTATGGAAAGAGCACCACCTGCTGGAGCTCTGTATCATCACAATATAGAAATATGACATCTCTTTATGAATATAGCTGGGAAGTGTAACCCAGTCTGGGCTTTAAAGGGATTCCAGTCCTGCACGCGGACATCAGCGAGCGCTTTAAAGGGATTACAGTCTCGGCGAGACCAAAAGAGTTGCCTCGCCGAGACTGGAATGCCTTTAAAGCGTTCGCTGATGTCCACGTGCAGGACATCAGCGAGCGCATATAGCTCCCCTTTAAAG
Organism: Pipa parva; assembly: GCA_019650415.1. Classification (NCBI taxonomy): domain Eukaryota; kingdom Metazoa; phylum Chordata; class Amphibia; order Anura; family Pipidae; genus Pipa; species Pipa parva. The sequence goes on along the minus strand of WMED01010619.1, from coordinate 3,626 downwards.
GTAGCTCCCTAAATTAAGAAAACTTTATACCTTTCTCTAAGCAACTAGCAGGGCATTTGTAGTACTTTCTGTAATTGTTACTAAAACTCTTTACTGGGGAAAGGTTTCTACAGGAAAAGATGATAGCAATTCTCTAGTTATTAATTAGAGAACAAATTGGAAAGAATAGCAATCTATTAATAACGTTTGGTTTATTGAATTGTTTTGAATGCTATTATTTTCTTTTACCTTTATATCCCCTTTAATCAATTTACATGAAACGATCTTATTTATCCCACTTGCTGATTGTGTACTCTTATAAAAACTAGAAGTCAATAATTAATGATACCATTTTTTTCCCCAAGTCCACCTTTAAACACTGGAAAAGGAACGTCTGCGTAAAAGCTCCCATTTTATTTCCCATTAGCCTGACTTACTGAGACGAGTATCAGGCTCATAGCACCGCCAGCGTCGTTTGTATTAATAATACATGGGTTATACCATCTCACCCAGCGTCAGAACAGCTTGCAGAAACTGCTACAGTATATAAAGCCTTCAGCTGATTTAGTGCCACTGCTAGAAATCGAGGGAAAAAAAAGCACCACTTATATTTGCTATCATTATTCTCTAGAGGGGAACAGACGCCGGGCATGGGGTGTTTTTAACAAGTGTTTCACTGAGCTGTCAGAGGCAGAGATATTGTTGCACCTCTGCCAGTTTCTTGTTCAGAGTTGTACGGCTATCGGGTTTATGATATATGATCAGCGGCAGGTTCTGCTTATTGGTGTAAATATGTACTTTTTTTTTCTGTTTGTAGCTTAGAGTCAAAGATTTGCTTCATTTCGAGCGGAACTGTTGAGAAGAATTCTTTACAGCGTTGTTTTCAGGCTGTAGAGGGGCTCATTCAGTATACAGTTGCGTAAAAGCTCGAATTCACATTAGTTTGCCATTTCCCGATCTTCACATATTCAGCGAACTCTGTGATGTGGTGAATTCGCCGCCAATATGGACGCTTACAACAGTCGTGGACTTACGGTACACTTCATACTACTTTGCGTGACCATTCATAGGTAATTTACCAATTTATCAAGTGTCAGGTCCTCATTGAATAAAGGCCGTATTACTCTGAATTCACATATAGTCGCTGCTTCCCCATGTTTGCTTATTGAGAAAACTGTGGCGAATATAGCGTGGCAAGCAATTCAGGCGTCTACAGTAGTCGCGGTCTTACAGAGAACTTTGCATCACTTCGCATGCGCGTGCACAGGTACTTCTACTACTGACTAAAGGGAGGAGTGTGTCAAATAAGCAAATGTGACTTGGTGAATCAGAGTGGTGAATTCGGGGGCTGATTTGCAGAGCTCTACATTCTACCTCTATTCAACTGACTACGTCACACAACACATTCGACAGTGATCACCGCTGTCCGCTTGTTCAATAAGACTAGTCGCCACTTAGACAATAGTAAGAAATTAATTTGTGACTATTTTGGCAAATGACAAAAAAGAGAGGAAGGCAGTGAGCACAGAGTAATTAATAAATAATGTCAATCATTTTATAGGTGCAGCTCAAGGGAAAGTGTTAATGTATAATGAAAACAAAAGAACAAAAAAGTACCCAACAAGGAGCGCACACTATGCAGTAATTTTGAGTTATGAAAAAACCATATGAGGTTAAAGATAAAAAAGGTTTTTATTGGGAAAACTCACAACAAACAACTAATACTGATAATGGGTGAAAGACAAAAACTTGACAGGTGAATTCACCCTTAAGTCATTGAAGCCTTCAGAGTCTGTTGAAGTAGGGAATTCAGCAAGAAGTGCTGCATCACATTCACCTGTTTTACTTCAACAGATTAAAGTGGCAAATTAGGGGCTTGATTATGTTGACTACGCTGTGCAATGCAAGAGATGGCGTTCACTTATTTGCTATGAGAATCTTCTATTTAGTGAAAAAAGAGTAAAAAATTCACAACTATCAGAGTGTAGTGACCTGAAGTGGTGAGAAATCACTTCGAATTGTCACTTTGATGAATAAGCCGCCCAGCTTCTATCTTTAACATTTTCCTCATACATTATTATTACAGTATTCTTTTAAAAAGAGCCAATATTCTTCGCCGGTGTAGTTTGTTCCTATCATATCATTTGAAAGTTGAAATATTCTGTCAGTGAAGTCATTAATTCAATGATACCCTTAATTGTTTAAACGAGTCCGGCACGCTGAATTCAAAGCAGCATCTGAACTAGATTTTAAATCAGTTAAATCGCCAGAAAACCCTTAACTTCAGTAGCTAAATGAGAATATATTTAATATGTATGTTTTTAACTGCTGAGCACAGATTTTCCTAACCTGCCTGGCTAAGTAAACATATTCAAACCCTTTCTCCCCTGCACAGATCAGTGCACAATTCCCTTTCCGCACTTTCAAAGGGAAGATTTAAAATAAATAAATAAATAAATAAAAAGCAAGGAATCATGAATAAAAATAAGTTATACTAAGGTCTTTAATTGGAAATAAAGCCTGATAAAGATTTAAATGGGCTGTCCAGTCTTCTTTAATTAATTTGCTGTAACAAGAACGATCATTGGATAATTTTATTTTCTTTTTAGCAAATACTGTACGTCTACGAGGGATATTTATTTTTGGAATCAAAAAGTTTTTAGACCCTCTATTACTGAGTGGAAACCTCTATAAACACCCCTGTGTATGTAGAATAAGGAATTTCTCATAATTATGTTAACTATGTGACTGTGCCTTTTTAGCGAATTGTCATCTCCTCTGCTGATGACTGTGCTAATCCGGCCCCTCTACGGCAATGGCAATGTGCGTTTAGGTGCATAGTCTGCTTCTACTCGTGCAATTGAGCAGGAACATGCGCAGGCTAGGCTCACACTAGTGTATTATGTGCAGGCTAGGCTCAAACTAGTGTATTATGTGCAGGCTAGGCTCACACTAGTGTATTATGTGCAGGCTAGGCTCACACTAGTGTATTATGTGCAGGCTAGGCTCACACTAGTGTATTATATGCAGGCTAGGCTCAAACTAGTGTATTATGTGCAGGCTAGGCTCAAACTAGTGTATTATGTGCAGGCTAGGCTCACACTAGTGTATTATATGCAGGCTAGGCTCACACTAGTGTATTATGCGCAGGCTAGGCTCACACTAGTGTATTATGTGCAGACTAGCCTCACACTAGTGTATTATGTGCAAGCTAGGCTCACACTAGTGTACTATGTGCAGGCTAGGCTCACACTAGTGTGTTATGTGCAGGCTAGGCTCACACTAGTGTATTATATGCAGGCTAGGCTCACACTAGTGTACTATGCGCAGTGCATAATACACTTGTGCGAAAAAAAAGAAAAAGATAAAAATATGCTCCAGTGTATTTTTTTGCTATTGCATTTACCCGCGATAGTGTCGGCGTTCATGACCCCTCCTGTCTGGCCGCATTTTGTGTGCAGCGTATTTACACTGGCAAAAATGCGACAGCCAACATTCTGGACTCAGCGCATGCGCGTCATATGCTAGTGTGTTTGGACCAAGGTAAGGACTATAGGGATTCACATAGCCATGTTTTTGTTTTCACACAATTACACTCACCGGCCACTTTATTAGGTACACCATGCTAGTAACGGGTTGGACCCCCT
>WMED01010617.1:0-15672 GCA_019650415.1 Pipa parva | reverse complement strand
TTTTTATTTACGATTTACACAACGTGCCAACTTTTCTGATTTTGGGGTTTGTAAATAAGATGGGAGCAATGGCTTTATTAGAATAGAGCAAGGTTCTTATTTGTAAGGAAAGTGGACGTTTCTGAGACCTTGTATTAGTTACAGATGTCTCAACAAATTCACTTGGAAGAATTAATATTCTCCCACCATTGATTGCCAGATTGAGGTGCAAAGGTTTTCACTGAATTAGACCTCCAAGGGATATATAGTCTAATAAGGATTAAGGTAAGAGGCAAATGCAAGATGGCTTATAATAATTGGAATTGAAAGTACTAATAATATGTAATTGTGGCCACTGTAATGCCCCACCTGCTTTCCAGCATTTTGTCAATTAGATATTTAGAGACTTATTTAACCAATATGTTCTCATGCATTTCTATGATATTATGGTTTCTTTTAAAAATCTACAATCTTATCACACTGTCACTTAAAATAATGACTTCAACTGCTTTATAAAAAAAAACATGCAAAGTGTTGCTTTGAGCAATCTTCTAACTTTCTTGAGTTATACCACCACTATCTAAAATTAAGGATTAAAAATGGATCTAAAAAATGCAACATTAATTATCCAGTGACTGAAGCTGGGCAGTTAATCAGTTCTCTCAATTATAAATGGACTAATAGTAGAGAATGGCCCAACGAGGCAATTTGGGATATTGTGTGTCATGAGCGGCTCCGGCCACTTTAACAACCACACAGGCAGAGTGGTTCATGCTCAGTGGAGGTCTATGTGCCTGAACTGCATCAAAGCAGTTCCTGTGTAGATGCCATCAGCATGTATGCTGCTGGCTCACTCCCCTATGACACTGCACTGATGTGCATGTTGGGAGATTTCAATTTCAGTTTGCTCGGGCTCTTCCAGTGCCTTCCTCAGTGGACTCTCTAAGTCTATAAAGGTATAGTGTCCCTGTAATCCTGTGGTTCCAGTATGCTATCTTCTTCCTACCCAACTACCAGCTATTGGGGATGAACTTGGGGACTGCAACCTGGGGGTTCCTTGCAATTAAGCCCAGTACCACTTGTGGGGGTTTAAAGGTGAAGACCAGGGCCTCTTAGACTCTATGCCTTATAGTGAGCCTACGCTAAAGCCCATGCTGGTACAGAGGATCCACCATCTGACCATGACAGTGTGTACCTGAAGTTCTGTTTTGCTTCTATTCTATCTCGTCCTGGTTTAAAGAAATATTTTTTAGAAGTAGATTCTTTATTAATTGGATAAGTCCTCTCTCAAGCATCATAAAACCCTTAAGGGTTAGTGACCAGAAGCTATGAGGTGTGCAACAAAGCTTATAACTTTGCCATTCCCTATTGAGTAAACCCCTACATGGAATTTCTATTTTCATAGACCACAATAACTTGTAATATTTGCAATCTGCCTTTTGCTTAAAACCAGAGTCCTTTCAGTTTTTTCATTTCAATTTAAAGCTTGCCTATTGATCTTCTGAACAGAACCCTAAAGCAGATTCAATATCACAATTCATGTGATGAGCCCCCAGAAGATCCACATATGTCCTAGTCTCACACTGCATTGTAACTCCAGTGGAAATCTTTCCTCAAAATACTCTGACAGATAAGAAGTCCATGGAAAACTGGTGATCTGACACTGCCATTTGGCCCCTCCCTTTTTCCAGGATACAATGTTTAGATATCTCTAGAGTACTGCATGTCAATCTCTGATTGTTTCAGGATAGTAGACCTCCACAAATTACTGCCCATGTTGATTAATTCTTTTAAACATGTCTACACATTTATTTTTCAAGTATAGAAAAATCAAATGTAAAATTACTTCTTAAGTTAACCAGGTCAGTTTTTCACTGGATTTTGTCATTCAGTGGTCTGATCTCATAATAAAATTAAAACATTAGGCCAAGCATGTAAATAAAAAACAAACAAAAAAAAACTAACTATCCTTATCAAAATTTGTCAGGTGTCAACCATGTTATTAAGCTTTACTAAATATTTCTGCAAGAACGGACCCAAGCACTTAATTCTGTTATACACACAGAAGATGTGTGCTAAAAATACAGATTTGTGGTTGAATGTGTGCTCTGAATCTTTTGAATAATAAACATTCAAAGCATGCATTGCAAAACTTTTTCCTCTTCTTGGCCAGAACACATGTATCTACTTACAAGATTATTCCACATGCTGATCACAGCTTGGGTGTAAAATCTTTCCTCTGGCCTGCTTTAAATTAGAACTTTGGAACACTGGGAAGGCTGTACCACAAATGTAACAGATCAGTGTTGCAAAACTGAAACTCTAGATGCTTATTACTCATTTACCATGGAATTCTGGACCTATTAATGTTTACAGTATAAATTTGGATTCAATCAGAATGCCAGAATGACTCATGCAAAACATCACAAACAGTCGATTTGCTTGACTTAATTTAACAAATAAAAGTTGTATTCAATGTCTGTAGGACTGAGGTTTCACTAAAGAAAATATTAAATGTGTGAAAAGATAGGAGAGCATAAGAGAGCCAAAACAACATCTTGAAACTCACAAAAATGATCTTCTTTGAGTATTCACCAATATTTAAGAATCACTATCACTTATTTCATGGAAAACATAATCATTAATTCAGTATTCAGTAAAGTTAAGCTACTGTATACTGTATGCATTATAACCAAAGTCTAATTAAGCATTTAAAGTGTCCATTTGTATAGATATTACTTTTAGTGTATGCTGCACTATTCTATGTTTATCAAGCATGACACGCAATACCCTTACTGTATAGCAGCACAATGGCCCCACATATACCTATGTAAGTAGAGTTTTTGCAAGAAGAAATCACAGCTGTCAACAAGCATGCAATACAATAGTGATATTGCAGGACAGTTAAGTGCAGGAGTTCCCCATGACTTTTTTGTAGCAATTGTTGTAAATAGGACACTGGCTCAGATTTGCAAGATTGGTATCTGGGTCCCATCACCCCTGTAGCACCACCCCTCCCAGACAGGTGAAGTGGGACGGATAAGGGGTTGCAGCTGTGGTGGCCAAAACCCACTGTAATTGAATCTGAAATTACAGTATGCTAAGTAGAGGACCAAAGCACTGATAGAAAATGATTTACTTGGTGAATGGTATAGTAAACTAAAGAAGCCTTTTTTCACACCATTTCAAAAGAGCAGTAATGTTATTCTTGCTGAAATTCATCTTTTGGTCAAAATATACCAGTTTGCTCCAATTGCCAAACAAAGCTATGAGGGAAAGGGGCACCTAACTTGACAATTTCTCTGCTAGTCATTTTAAATATTAAAAGCTTTAGCTGCAATAACCAGGTACGTTTGAAATAGGAAATATGTAAAACCCCCCAAAAGGTGTCCTAGTGATCTCAGAAATGAGCGAAAAGTATTTTCATAGTTAAATAAGTACAATAAAACAATTATAGGCAGGTAGTTTGAATATCAAGACTTTCTGTAGAATGTTATGATAACCTATCATATTAATTTATTGTTAATATTTACAGATTAAACTTAATCAGCAATCAATATAGAAGTCCCCTTGAAGTTAAGTATATTGTATAACCATTTTATTTCACTTGTCTGTTCATATACATCAAATATGACAGCAATTTTGGGAAATAATTAAACTAAGTTGAAGTGGAATTGTTTACTAAATCAATACTGTAATATTATTTACTGGAAGTACCATACTTTGTAAGCACAGATGGGCATGTGATTTTCTAAAAGCATGTGTTCTCCTGAATGAGATTATGCAATGACTGGAAAAGAAAATTACATACAAAATTAATTTTCTGTTTCTGTGTTTGTGTGTGTGTCAAGCAAATTAAAAATGATACTACCAGGCTTCAGCTTTTCTTGCTGAGTGATCCACTACAAAAATGTAGATAATACAAAGTCTGTAGGAGATGGGCAATGCTTATCATTGCAGGAAATTAAACTTTGAATGGATGGGGAGCATATATGTAGGGGCATAAAGACAAAGATATATTAAGATTATAATAAATCTCTAACCCCATCCCTCAATCAGGGTGACATGATTTTGCTTTTTTGAGGGGTTATCTATTGACCTGGCAGGATTGCAATGCAGGGAATGGAAAAGATCTGGAAGAGCAAAGACACACAAACACATATTTTGATTGATTAACACAAACACATACTATATTTTCCTACCATCTGCGCAGACTTTCCCAAATGGGTTTCTGCTTAACTTTTTATTTTTTTTTTGAGAAAACAAAACTTATGAAGGAGTTAAAAATGATGAAATTTATACAGTTATAGAAACAACTGAATTTTCAATACAATGGCAAAATTCTCCAGATGCTTACCAAAACCAGAACAAATTTAGAGCAACAAGCATACTGCTCCCACCTCCAATCTGTTCCCACTTTTAGGTGAAGCAATACAAGGGGGAATTAAAATTAAAATCTTATTGATCCTCATGTCCTATAAATCTATTCATTAATCGTTCAATCCTTATATCCATTTTGGAAGGATACCAGAGCAAAATATGACAAAGGAACAGCATAGAGTGAATATATTATGCCAAAGACCGCAATGCATTACAAAGGGTCGTAAAAACAGCCCAACAGATCATTGGCACAGAATTGACCCCCATCGAGAACATCTATCGCAAGCGTTGTATAGACAGAACTTTTAATATTATCCTTGACTGTTCTCATCCTAACCAGGACTTGTTCTGTCTCCTTCCTTCTGGCAGATATTTTAGATGCCTCAAATCCTGTAGGTTTAGAAACAGTTTCTTCCTGGAGGCAGTTGTCGCCATAAAAAACTCTTACCCCCCTAAGCCTATATAAATACTATGTATTATTCATATTACTATATCACATTGTACTATATCATGATATAATCATTATGTTTTATCTTTGCTCTGTGATGCAATATCTATAAAACCTGTGCATCTTATTGTAAAAGCTGTAAATATGTTTTTCACTGATGTGTACTTGTACACCCCCAGTGACAATAAATCTACTGTATCTAATCTAATCATTGAATGCAGAAGCTGAATGTCTGGCATCCTACCAATGTCATGCCACAGGTTGCTGTTAAAATTCTTCCTCTGTAGGATTATGCTCTGCATTAGAGATTTTTCTAATACTGTTGTTCCACAAAAAATAAAACCACAAGGGTGTTTGATAATGTATATGACATACTTGGAGATACATGTTAAATGTTTTTGCTTCACATTCCTTGCCTGTTCTGGGATGTACAGATATGTGATCCTGTATTAACATGCTTACCACATCAGTACACTTCAAGTTTAGGCAACAAGAAATGCATTTTTGAAATTACTTCTCTATTGGAGCACATTTACTAACGTCAAACAGATTTTTTGACTAATAACTGTGGGTGAAACAGCCTATATTTAACAATATCACTGTTTTCTCCTATTTACTAAGCCATAAAGAAACATTTTTATTGTCCAAAAGTATCCTCCGGCTGGTGAAAACCCATTATTCCTTATGAAGTTGGTCCTGTCATTTAGCCTAAGTCCAAAATATTTTCCCATCGAAAAGAGATATTGATCTGTAATGAAAGGAATCCTCATAGAAAAGCATTGCAAAGTGTGCCACTGTCAACAGATTGAAATTGATTGATAACAATTTATTTTGATAGGGAAACATTTTTATCAATCCTTTGTAAATCAGAGAAATCGAAAAGTACAGGGAAACAAAAATTGCCAGAAAAATTAATCAATAGGTCTTAGTAGATATGCCTCAAGCCTTTCTCTTCAACAAAATGATTGTGGGGTTATAGTCTTGAGAATGGCCTTAGACCCTGGACTTCTACTTTGATCAGTTTATCCAGAGAACGCTTATCACACATCCGTAAAACCTTTAAAAAAAATGTCTTCATTCTGCTAAAATAAGCATAGAACTCAATGTTTAGCTAAAACAACTACCATCAAACCAGTTGTTTGAGCTTCAGAAAGTTAAGACTTAATAATAGGAGGCAAATATTAGTATAATTACAAAAAAATAACTGGTTCAATGACTGGAAATAATATAGATGATAATGTACACCTTACTTTAATTGATTAAGGATATTAATAGACATTATGGGGTTTCACAACCATATAAAATGCTTTTAAACTGTCATAAGGTGACTTTTAATATCCTTATGAACTACAAAGGTGTAATTTATCCTTTATAATGCACACTGCAGTTTCAGCAAACAAAATAATAGAAATGTACACACTTAAACCTTCTATCGCACTTAATAAACATTATTGCTAAAACTCTTTTCATTCCTAGATTCATCTTTTGATGGCATGGTTGCTATGCAGTATGTGGGATTAAGTTAATTTAATCCTGGTGTAATGAGGCTGCAGTGGGCAGGATAAGGTGTGTACACCTATGAGATCGCAACTTTATTAGGATATAAATAAATAGTATCAGGGGGAACAGTGAGATTAGGTAGTAGTGTACAGTACCAATGAGGTTAGTGTGTGGTGACTAGCATATATTAAGAGTCAAGTTAGGGTGCAGAGGACCTTGTACAGTAACTGAGGTTAAGGAGTTGAGAGTCGAGCCACAGGGGTCCTCTACTGCCTAGAGTTACAGCTTCTTAAAGGGATCATCTCCATGTGTATTCAGCTAAGAGGTTCTGCAGCTTCTAAATGAATCTCTTCACAGCTAGCACCACAGATTCAGTGAATCCAGCACTGGTATGTCTACGCAGCATTGAGCCAGGAGTGATGGTCCCAGGAGAGGATATCGTACTCTGCGCTGTTTCAAGGAGATGCTGTGAGTTATAGTTTAATGGGTGCCCAGTGGTGCTGTGAGTGACGTTTCTACTAGCTGCCCCCAAGTGATCTAGTTCAGCGGTTCTAGGTTGCCGCCAGTAGTTTCAAGTGAGTTATCTAGCTGCCACATGTAGGGGTTTATTCTGAGGGTCGTGACCAGGGAGGTGTCTGCCTCAAAGGCCACACCCCCATGCGGGGGTTAAGGGTGAAGACCTGGCCCTCCTTAGACTCCGTGCCTCAGGGTTAACCAGAGTCAACTCCTGCTGTGGTACAGAGGATCCACACCTTCCTTAAGTCACATTTGTTCCTAATTCTTCTCACTACCTGTTTGCTACACGTTTGCACTGTACACCTTAGTTCTTCCAGAAGGTGTACCACCTTATCCTGTATCCTTCAAGTTTAGTACGCCTTAGCACTTCTAGAAGTGTAACAGGTTCTAGGCTTGCTATAGTACCTCTAGTAGCTACCTAGTTCCTGTGGTAACACTTTGTGTGTTCCGTTTTACCGTGACAATTATGCTATGCAGCTGCTGGTATCCTGCATGAAGGAATACAACTATAAGGAGCAGTTATCTGCATGTTGTACAGTATTAGGTAACTAAAATAAGCAAGGACACCACAATCCCTTGGTGCAAAATATAATATTATGTGAATAGTTGTTGAACCTGCCTTAATAGTAAGGCAGATTCAACAAAACCTATTATTAGTTACAATTGTCCTCTCTGTCAGGCATTTTTATTTGGTCTTGTGAGAACTCCCTTTTGAGTTAATAATAGCTCCTTTTTCTGAGGAAACATAATGTTTAATTAAGCTATTTTTAGGTTCCAGTTCTCCAGTGCAGTATAATATATTTTATTAGACCAACACACATGTATCACCATGCATAAGGCATATTACCTTAGATTTATCACAAGAAATATGGTCAGTGCAGTAATACCAGAGACACATTTAGTCAGCACTGTAAATGACTATCTTACTGGAAGAATTGGATGATGTTCCAATAGTAATAGGAAGGATTTGCTATTATTAATTCATCAACCACTCATTTTTAATATTAAATTGAAATTGAAAGAGCAAAGGAAATTAATTTAATAATAATAAGAATAGTACACTGCAGTGCATGATACACAGATTTCTATAGTACATCAAAACAGTACTCACTGAAGTTATGTAGGTATTGTTGCACTAAGTTTTACAAGACTTTTTCAACTCTTAAATTTGGGTGAAATTTATTAAACTTGGCAAGATTACCTTGGGCCTTTTTGAGTTTAACGAGAGAAATCTCACTTTGTCCTCATGAGACTTTTCAAGATCTCGAGATCGAGTTTTTCAATCCCAATTTTTCAGATTTTGTTCGAAGAAAATATTTTTGAAAAATTGGGATTCAAAAACTCGTTCTCTAAATCTTGAAAGAAATCTCATGAGAACAATACATTTCATCTTTAATGTCTCTTGGTCAAACAATTTTTAAGTAACCCATGCATCCCCTCAAACCCAACCTTCCTTTCACTTTCCTGCTAAATCCCACTCAACTTACTCTTTCCTTTGGTGCGAGTTGTGCCGGAGGCAGTAGGCAGTTACAAACAGCAGCAGCAATAGTTGGTTGATGGTCATATGGTCCCCCATGGATAGTAGATCCTCAAGTGGGTGCCACTTCAAACTGCCCATTAAGATAAGGCTTGATGTTACAATATATCTGCTATTGTAAAGCAAAATGTAAAAATTCATACTCAAAAACTACATTGTTGTGAGAAAGTAGAGAGTTCAGAAACAAACTTTTGCAAGTATGGTATGTTGAGCACTTAATAATATATGAAAAAAAAGGTTGCAGTGAAAATACAGACAATTCAAAATACAGTAAATTTTGCTACCAAAAAAGTTAAGCACTGAAAGTACAAAAAGTGCACAAAGTAGTACAGAACATTTTTTAATGCTGTAGATAAGGACCAACTTCCAACACTTCCTCTAACAACACCAGCATTGGCCAAAAAAAAATAAATGTTTTTTTTCCAATGTTAAAGGCAAAACATTATGTTGTGAAATGCGAAATGTATAGATTTTATATTAGACATTCTGAATGGAGTTTTCAAATCATCAAATGAGCCTTTGGACTTTTATTTTGGAACACTTTGCAAATATACTGAGTTGTTTCACTCATATCTGATATATACAGATATTTGTCTTACAAATTATTTTAATGTATGTCTTAAAGGTGAAAAGTAGCCTCCACACCATGATATTTTATATTAATTACCTTAAATTTTACACTTTGCAATTATTTTATTTGCAAACTATTTTTGAAATAGCTGTACTAATAAGTCATAACTGGTATAAAACCCTACATATTATGAAGATGTAATTGCTTTTTTGCCATTGTGGTTTGTACTAGTAAAAGAACTGCCAGTTCTAAAGCAATAAAACAACAAACATCTTGTTTAGAAAATTAAAATTCTCATCAATTCCTTTCTGTCTGTAATTTATATTAGGAGATATCACACAAAGTGTAAGTGATCATGAAGAGTTTAAGCAGAGAGCAGCTACTGAGAGAGTCATTAAACGTGCTCCAATGCTGTTATAAAAAATCAATTTAGTTCACTAGGTTTTCTGAACTAGTGCCAGTGGTGGGGAACTCATCATCTGTTAAAGCACTTCATGTCTGAAGTGCTACAATAATATTAGTTGGATTGCAGTATAATAATCTCCTATTGTATGAAATAATCATACTTAGAATAGAATGAAGAAAAATACATTGAGTGCACCAGTTAAAGCTCTTATTTAAAGTTGTAGTTTCTGCGTATCAATTGATTCACTTAACTGTTACTATTCAGCACCTTAGACATGTCCCTTATGTGAAATAGGTTGGAAAAAGGTGCTTTATTCACCTCTAATATATTTATCTTTTTTGTTTGCTAAAGTGATTTTTATGGCATCTTTTTAAACCCTGAAACAATTACTGGCTTGCTCTTTTTATGTTTTCTGGAATGTTTACAAAGATCCCATTACTTTATAAATCTGCCCATGCATCACAAAATACACTTTTATAGTCATGATTATTTTTGTATTCATTACATTATGGCTTTTCATTATCTTAAATATCTAAACAGATTAGTACTCATAACAAATCTATACATACTTTAGCATATCAGAGTTTATTGAGTCTTGTAAATGAAATTATTACCTGATTTAAACGTTAATGCTTTTTTTCCAATAGAAAAATGTAAAAAAAAAATAGAAAATGAATAAACTAAACAATAAGAATTGTGTAATTGTTTAACATATTTGTATTATTTTACATAGCTTCATTTATGCCTTATCATGTTTGGAAAATAGTGTGCATGAATTTATAATTTAAAGAACAAGATTAACAAAAAAGGGAACATTTACATAACGATAAAACAATAGCTTGTGCCAAAAGGAGGAGATCCAGGATATTGCATTAAATTAAGATCTAGATTGGCTAAGATCTAATTTAGAGTTGGGCTTACCTAATTACTTCCATAGGGACATAATTAGGTTTAAAGCCATAACCAAGCCTTGCACTCTTGCTGGTTATGGTTGCAGGTATATTCAATAGGATGTCCCTGAGTGCAGCGGACAGCTGTAACAACAGAATAATCACACAAAGCCACAAAATTATATTTTCTCAGCAGCCTAGACCCTTCATGTGATTTTGTTCTGGTGCAGTGACTGCCTAAGAAGTTTAAGACTGAGGCATGGTCTATTGCTAAGGAATGCTTTTCACTGTAAGTGGGTTTAGAGTTGGGGGGGGGGGGTTATACCATAGGGAAATAATTGGGTTTTAAGCTATAACTGCACTGTTGCTGGTCATGGTTTATATTGCTGGCTTATCTTTGCTCGATATTATAGCGTTATCACGATAATCTGTACGATTTTTGCAAAATCATCGGATCATCAATAACACCCGATAATTGTAATAATCCTACCGATTTCAACTTTGCTTGATATCATTGCTCAACACTATTTAATATTCCTTGCTGAATGCAACCAAGATAAATATTTTTAAATTTGGCAAACATCCTACAACCTATTGCCACTATCATTACAGAATGGTTAAATAAAGTTAACCAATATTCTCAATTTGAGGAACTCATAGCAAATCTGTAATACTCCTATTTAATATTGGGTTAAATGGAAACAATGGCTTCTGTTCTTTTAAACTGATGCCCCTTCACTACTACCTTAACCAATTGACTTATTTCCCCACTTTCTCTCCCCCAGTCTACTATATCTTCTTCCCAGTTTTTCATTTTTTAACATTTTCTGTATTGTCGTTTCAGTAGCTGGTAATGGAATATCACCGATACAGAAAAATGTCCTCTAATGTATCTTACTTTCAGTTGGATTCAGTTGAATCCATTCCTATGATTTGAAGAGGATTTTCTTTATCAGTGAATTTTTATAGACGTTTTTTCACTACCATTTTACTATTACAGAATGAACTGTCAGTTTGCGAATGCAGCGCATTTTTACGCTGTGTGTGATTATAACTGTTAAATTCTTATTGAAAATAATCTAGTCACATAAAATACACCACATTCCATACGCTCGTAGAAATAGCGCAGGTAATGTTCTAGCGTAATACGCTCTCAAAGGAACTCTAATGTGAACACTTTTCTTCCATTAGCATTATTCTCTACGGATTTTCTCTACTGTCTATTCCCAGGGTATTTCTCTGAATATTTTTTTTTTTTTTAAATACCCTAGTGTGAACCTATTGTAAAGGAAATATTACTGACTTATATTTTCTCACTTTTATCTATTAAAGTCTCTTGCAAACAAAAGAAATCCTCAAGGGATTGTTTGATGCATTCCACCCATAGGAAAGCCTCTTAGGACAAACAGCTTCTGCCCTCCTGAGGTGATGGCAAATCATTTAGAGAACTGATCAAAGAACTAAATAATTAAAAAAAAAAAAAAGTCCAGGAATTACCCAATTTGCATTTCTACTAGACCTAACTATGCTTTTAGGGAAAATACTATTGTCTTAAGTAGGCATAAACATGTCCTATTTCTGGTTTAGTAACAATGTTAAAGTCACTAAAACTCTGAGTTTTAATTAACAACTAACAGTAACAGGCAACTAAACTACCTAAGATGTCAGGGCTGTGGTGCAACTACAAGATTTCTTAATGCAATCTATGCCTTTTTTACTATATGGCTAGAATTTGGTTTGTATTTCACAGCAGTGATAGAGATGGTATAATGCATGATATAGTTAGCAGCAGCAGATTCAGTGAAAGCTGAAGTTGCTGTTTAGTGCTGTTTTGACAGATTATTATCAAGTTACGATTACCCTTTGTTTATTTTCTTCTGGCCTTGGATGTTTTTCCTGTTGAAGCTATTGCTCCCTCACTTAATGCATTAATGGAATATAATATGCATTCTTAATCTGCTGTTTTCCCTTTACTTGATACTTGATATCATATATTGGTAAAAAGGAAAATTTTATGTGCCGGGTTAAAAAAATAAACATTGTTAGATTCAATGTAACCACAACATAAACCTAAATTCAGATGTGTGTGTATTTTAACATTCTTTAGAAATCAAAAATGATCATTTCCAACTTTGCCAGTAGAGAAATTAAAATGTATACTTGTGCAGATGTAAACATCTCTTATTTGAGCTGCATTTATGTTATATTTGTTTTATAATCATTTTATCAGCATTGTCAGTTTACACAGACATGCACAGATGTGGATCTAAACATCTCCTTTCAAAACAGATGCTGGTATCTGACCTTGTCCATCAAAAATAGCTTTGTGCTTACTGAGTATGCTTATAAAATGATGGGTGACACAAATATCTTCTACTTGTGGGCTATCTGATTGGTTGCTACCCAAGGGTATAATTCCTTTGTGGTGCGCTATTCTGTTTGGACAAAGGAAAGGAAAAAAAATTAAAAACACCAAAATGATTTTTTTTTTTAACTTGTAGCTATTTTGTCTCTTTTTTAAACAGAAATACTGCATCATAGTTTTTCTATGCACTGCTTAAAGCATTACTATTTTGTGTAACGTTTATTATAAAATGTATTAATATTAATGTGATTAAATGACCCATCAATATCATTATAAATGATATCTGTAACATATTTATAATTGGAGGTGGTTTACAGTGCATTTAGAAAATATTCACACCCAATCACTTTTTCCACATTTTGCTATGTTGCAATCTTATATTAAAATGCATTTTTACTTCTAACAAACTACTGTTCATTAACAACAAATATAAATGTAGATTTGTGTGTAAATTTTTTATAAGTGAAAAACTAAAAAAAAATAAATAATTGACTTAATTATTCAGACCCTTTTCTATGATTCTCAAAAGTTGAGCAAATGTCTATCCTGTTCCTATTTATCATCCTAAGGAACTACAACATAGGGTCCACCTGTAGAGGGTTCGGTTGAATGAATATAGTTTGAAGAGACACAAACACCTGTCTATATAAGGTACCACAGATGAAATGTGGAAGATATGTTGACCCCCTAGATTGTGTCACAGATCTGGGGAAGGGTACAAAAAAAACAGCTGTGGTACTGAAGGTACTAAAGAATACAGTGGACTTACATTTAAATGGAAAAAGTTTGGAACAAGGAGCTCCTCATCAGCTACCAAATATGATCTCTGCAATGAAGCATGGTGTGGCAGCAGCATGAACTGGATAACTAGTCAGGATAGAGGGTAGAGTTATGTTTCTGAAATATAAATTTATATTGCACCACTAAGCAGTATTTCTCATTACTAGGCAGATTCTGTGCAGTAGGAATACTTCACCCAATTAAACATAAAGCATTCTGCAGAGGTATTTTGGTTCTGACATTTTTTTTTTTCACTTTTTATACCAGGTTTGTAAGCAATTTAAACTAATTGCAGAAAAATGAACACAAATTACACATTTCAATCATTTTGTCACTATATTATGTATTCAGTGATCCACTGTTAACTACATTATTGATCAGTAAAAGTTCAATAACTTAATTTAAATTCAGAGGCACTGTTCAGGGACACTTTCCTCATTAATGATCAATATTATATATTTACAGTGTTTGTCAATAATCATTCAGAGCGTTGATAAAGAGTACTTGTTCAATTACCAACATGGGGATTTTATATAGGGTCATGTTTATAATTTAAACCAGCCAATGAAATGGCTAGGTAGAAGCATATTTCTGTGAAAATAAACCTCTTTTGTATATATGAAATAATTTACCATTCTCAAGACTGCAAAAGCAAGCAAATAATACAAAGTAATTTTATGTGATCAGCCAATGTGCTTTGTGTACATGTGTGTACAGGAATACAGAACGGCTATCAGACCATTTTTATAGGGCCCATTTTGTTCACATAATTACTTACTGTTGCCATCCATCTCATTAGAACTAATTAATAGCTCTTCAAAGTGCTGTTGAGGGAATTGAATCAATTAGAAGCTTAGACCACATCTTTTAATTTGTTACTGTATTGTGGCTTTTAGGAGGCTAATCAGCTGAGTATAAGAAAAAACATTTAAAAAATCAAGATTTAATACAATGGATGATATTAAATGTAAACTGTCAGTGTCATAGCAGGAGCATTACAAATATTCTGACCCAAGAAAATATTTGCATTTGTAATTCTGTTTTAAATATATGTCTCAAAGAAAGGGGTAGCTGGAATAGGGTAGCATAAGTAGAGAAACAACTAAAATGAAACAATAAATAACAGCAATGATGGCTACTGAATATTTCTAACAGGACAAATCAAGATAAATGACTGTTACTTAAATATAATGTCGTCTCAATGGATGTCTTGCAAACTACAACTGAAAAAGGTTGATATTGCATTCCATATTTACTTATACCCTGAGTTGTAATTTTACAGAATAATGAGTTACTGTCACGAAAATATTTTCAAAAATATTATAGAAGTGACCACACGTTAATGCATACAAGGTAACATTCACATCAAATGATATAAGCCCAATAAATATCAGTTTACTACTCGTTTCTGTGGTATGAATTTGACATGCTCTGTCCTGGAATTGCATTTTTATCAATTAACAAAATGCAAAGTAAATTAGCAAAAAGAAAAATCTAAATAAAATCAGTATTTGGTGTGACCACAGTTTGCCTCCAAAACAGCATCAATTCTTCTAGGTACATTTGCACACAGTTTTTGAAGGATTTTTGCAGGGAGGTTGTTAGAATCAGCTTTGAGAACTAACCACAGATCTTCTGTGGATTTCTGTTTCAAAACCACCACTATAATCACTGTCCCAAAGAAGCCATCACCCTCCTGTTTCAACAACTACCGTCCAGTTGCTCTTACCTCCATCCTCATGAAGAGCTTTGAGCGGCTTGTCATGCAGCACATCAGATCCTCCCTACCCCCCTCCTTGGATCCCTATCAGTTTTCTTATCGTTCTAACCGTTCAACTGATGATGCTGTCTCCACTGCCCTCCATTCAGCCCTTTCTCATCTAGACAAGAAGGATATCTATGTCAGAATGCTCTTTATAGATTTTAGTTCTGCATTCAACACAATCATCCCCCAACAACTCATTCAGAATCTGCCGGGTCTGGGCCTAAATACATCACTGTGCAACTGGCTGCTAGACTTTCTCACTGGCAGACCACAGTCAGTACAAATTGGAAATAACTCATCCACCTCCATCACTCTAAATACAGGAGCCCCCCAAGGATACGTGCTGAGCCCCCTTCTGTTCACTCTCCTCACCCATGACTGCTCTCCTCATTTCTCCACCAACATTTTCATTAAGTTTGCGGATGACACAATGGTGCTGGGTCTCATCAGTAACAATGATGAGACCCACTACAGAAGTGAGGTGAATAAACTAGCCTCTTGGTGCAGTTTAAACAACCTCACTTTAAACACTGTC
>WMED01010615.1:0-15672 GCA_019650415.1 Pipa parva | reverse complement strand
ACTTGTTTTGATTTGTGTGCAGTGTGTGCTACATACATGGGTCTGTTTCTCTTCAGTTCACATTCTGGAAGTCAGTGATGTCGGCAGCTCCGGATTGGCTAGCAATCCGGAAGCTCTGAGAGTCCTTTGTCTCTACAGAGCTTGCCGGTGATTAGCGGGCAGACTGTAATGAGCGGTGCTTGCATGTAAGCACTGCTCGATACAGTCAAAGAGCCGGCTGTAGCCATAAAAGAGCCACATCTGGCTCGAGAGCCATAGGTTGCAGAACCCTGGCATAGATTGTACTGTTTTTAGGTGAGCAGTGAGCAACCAATATCGTTTTTTGCTTGCTTGGCGCTCTTTAGGTGTCTATTTTTCTTTGTGCAAGTCTCATATTTATTGTTACAGAGTCTTTGTATAAAATTTATGGCAGATAGGCAACAGAAATCCATTTTTTGCTCTCTATTCCCATGCTAAACCCCAAGAAACAGCTGGGTTTTAATAAGATTGCTGTGGCTGCTTTGTAGATTATTATACAAGAAGGAAGTTGTGTTATATTGTGGTATTAGGTTAATGTTTTTGGGGTTTTTTTACATTAATAATGTAATTAGGAAGTCTTTGCAGTTAATAGTTTATTATATATCTAGTTTAATCATTAGAATATCTAGTTTACACAATATGTTTAACTAATGACTTTGCTAGAGAGTGCTTGTATGTATAACTTAGATGGAAATGTGATGGGGTACCCAAGGTTGTTTTTGTTGCCTTATCCTTAGAAACGCCATGATATTATGTACCATATTATGTCATATAATATATATTCAGTTTACTGCTTTGATCTGCTATTTATAGGTGTATTTGAAGGGAGAAAGGCAGCTATTATACGACCTTATATGGACTAAACGATCTAAGTGTCAAAGTAGTAGAAAACATATGAAAGTTCTCATGCAATCTATGCGTTTTTGCTTTTTAGTCTATATTCTGAAATTCCCATATGTGACATATATTATTTTGATGTCCTTATACTGTGACTTAGAACACAGAGTTGGCTTGGAGATTGTGATCTAAACCACTGGAGAATCTTGTTGTATAGCGCTCTCTACAGGGTCATTGTATGGAAGATGCAAGGAAATATACCATTTGTAATGCTTACCCTTCCAGGGTCTATAGTTATCCTAGATTCAGGGAATGGTTGAAAAGACGCCGAGAACACTGCTGCGTTGAAACAAGTACTGACAGAAATGGACAAGTTCATAGACAGGAGGGGCAGTTATGAGCATCCTGACATGTATGGTATGAAATGAAGCAAGACTTCACATAGATCAGGATGAGTTTGGGAGACAGTATGACAGACCTACTTATAGCTCTGTAAGGTTGCACAGCTAATTTGACCAGACTCGTGTTTTGTCAATTTGCTTTTTGTGCTTTTCTGTAAACTTGGTGACTAAAGAGACCTCTATAAATACATACAATTAGACCCAATAACTGAGTGTGTTGTGCCACTGTTGCCGTAGTTGGACCTGTCAGTAGATGTGTGTGTAGGCCACAGCAAGTACTTGTGATAGTGTGTATATTTCAGTATTAAACGTTACTTAGTATCTCACTGTATTGTATGGCCTCACAGCATTTATATCCATTATGCACCCACAACTTTCTTTCTAGTATTCAACCCAGTAGGTTTATTGAGATATCAAATTTGGAATTATTACTTGTTTTTGTTGATAATTGTGAAATCAGGTTACTATGGCAACATTCGTGGGTTTAGGTGTCTGACACATACATTTTATAGGTTTTGCAGACACATGCATTGTTACAAAAATTTAGTTGGGGGCCCCAAACTCACGGCTGGGGCGCCACATGTGTCACCTAAGGCTGTCATATGCAGCCTGCTGGGTACCAGAGATATCCATAGGACAGCTGAAAGCAGGCTAATTGAGGAGTATGCCTGCCAGCCTTCCTTACCTGTGCACAGTGGAGTTTGGTGGCTGGTGGCAGCACAGGTAAAAATTAGCAGAGGGCGGAGTGTGTTGAATTGGAAAGGAATGCAGCTGGTCAACTTCAGTTTTCTCTATATGCGGCCCATTGATTTTTATTTATTACTATTTCTTGTATTCCTTGTCTAATTGCCGATTGTATCTATATGTTCTATGTGTTAAACAAACCCACAAAAGCTTCATTTCTTTGTGTATACGGTAATTTTAATAAAACAAATTTATGAAGTGCCCTAGACAACCCCGTTAAGTGAAAGTAAATATTTATTTACATCAGTGATTTTCAACCGGGGTTCTGCGGAACCCAAGGGTTCCGTGAGGACAACCCAGGGGTTCCCTAACACT
The DNA here is from genome assembly GCA_019650415.1 of Pipa parva. NCBI lineage: Eukaryota > Metazoa > Chordata > Amphibia > Anura > Pipidae > Pipa > Pipa parva. The sequence goes on along the minus strand of WMED01010615.1, from coordinate 13,357 downwards.
CTGCATGCAGATAGGCAGTTTAGCCGGGATATGTTCCCGATCACTGTCAGACAATACCGACGTCAGCGATCGGGGCTGTATCCTGGCTAACAGTGATCTGACAGTGATCAGAGTAGGGGTTCTGCCAGTAGAGTAGTGATCAGAGTAGGGGTTCTGCCAGTAGAGTAGTGACCAGAGTAGGGGTTCTGCCAGTAGAGTAGTGATCAGAGTAGGGGTTCCTCCAGAAATCTGATGACACCAAAGGGTTCCCCTGGAGAGAAAAGGTTGAAAAACACTGATTTACAAATATATGTCATCTGCAGAGCTTTACATAGAATAACCATTCACCTTAGTCCTGCCGTTGTGGAGCTTACAATCTATTTTGCTTACATAAACACACACTAAATATTCAGGATTTATGGAACATTTTGGAAGCAAATATCATATATACAGTAGTACTAATGTATAGTCATTTATGATGTAATCAAATAGGTTTACAATGGTTAATGGGTCAAATACGTTTAGTAACTAGACAGTGTGTTGGCTTAGTGGTTAGCACTGCTGCCTTGCAGCTCTGGGTTCAGTTCTACCCTGGACTTAATCTGCATGGAGTTTGTATGTTCTCCCCACACCTGCATGAGTTTCCTCCCACAATCAAACAACATACATCTGTGTCTGTCTATGTGTGGGAATCTCTGTAAAGCGCTGCTTAATATAACAGCACTATATAAATGAATAAATACATACAAACACATACCCTGTTTCCCCGAAAATAAGACATCTAAAAATAAGACCCAGTCTAATTTTTTTTCCAAGCTTAGAATTATAAGGTCTCCCCTGAAAATAAGACCTAGATTACAAGAAATACAGTATACCGTACTGGTACTGTTTCCCCGAAAGGAAGACCTAGTGTATCTTTAGGAGCAAAAATTAATATAAGACCCTGTCTTATTTACGGGGAAACACAGTACATACCAGATTGTGTGTGGACAGTTAGAGTCACGCAAGGTATTCTTGACATAACCTTTTCTATTAGTTGCATACCAAAGCAGATGAACAAATAATTGTTTACATTTCAATATTAGACTGTACAGGGGAACTTCTCAATAGGGGGAAACTTCACAGAGGTCTAGTAATATTTAGCAACCAATCAGAAGTTACCATTAATTGGTATAGAGAAGCCAGGCTTATGAAAACCAATCTGTGATTGGTTGCTGAAAGTTACTAGACCTCTGTAAAGTCTGCCCTGTTAATGTATTACCCTGTATATATGTTTGCAAGACATATTACACTTCCTCGTTCTTATAGTCAGTCATTATAGAAATTACACTTTGTGAAGCTCACTTGTGCGCCTTAGTCCATAGGGGCAATCTGTCAAAGTTTGGGCAGCTTCCATCTGTATGTTATTGCCACAGGAAAGGCACCCTCCTCGATATGAGCCTAATAGCGATTAATCTTTTACTAGCTACATGTGCAGATGTTAACATATCTTTTCTACAGTTTTATTGGTACTTGAGTTGAAAGCCTGATGACACATTGAATCGCTGCCAGTTGTGGAACCCAGATGCTTCCTGTTGCTTGACTTCCTTTTTTTTTGTAAATTAAAATGTTGAAATAAAAAGATCTCCTGTTCAAGTTTATATTTGCTACCAGCAAGACTTATCATTAAGTCTGCACAGAACCTGGCAGATTTAAATGTGAGCACTTTACACAAAAAAATAACTTTGTTTCACAAATCATTTCCTATTGTTTTCTGTGGTGCTTTAGATAATACATAGGCAGGAAGTTTGCCCTAAAACCTGATTTTTTTTTTAAACTAAATATCTTGCTTTCTTTACACAATTTAGAATATTTGGAAGCACAGATTCAATACGTATTAACTTTTGATCAATTTGAGTCATTTGTGTTCACTTGTGAATGTAAAACACGGCAGTGATTCCCAACAGACAATAAAAAAATCTTGGCTCTATAGAAGATTTAGGCAAGTTTAACTAAACAGCTGGCAGGGAAATCACAGGGCCCAAATACATATTGACAAATGGGGCCTCTTGGACCACTCTTGCATAATTTCACACCACCATTTACACTGCAAACTGATTTAGATTGTAAGCTTTACAAGGCAACTACCTCCAACCTCTTGTGTCAACCACAACTTGGCACTGAAGGTATAGTATCCTTGTGATATTAAACTTGTAGTGTGCAATGCACTTTTCCCATGTTTGTATTATATTTGTATTGCTGAATTGTACAGAGTTTCGTAAATTTGTGATGCTTTTATAAATAAAATTATACATATATACAATGCACTGGTCAGTGCCCAGTAAGCCAACAGTTCTATGGGACAGTATTTAGAAGATTAGGTATAACTGACTGGCTGGGCTCCTCTGGTTTACTGAGCTGGTACAACCAACCCCTCCCCGCCCCCTTTTTTTTTTCCTACCTGCTATCAGCTCTGACAGGTAGACATCTTATCATGTTTTGTATTTTTTAAATGTTTTTTTAAGTTCTGTTTGTTTTCTTGTTCAGTATACACTGAGGCGATGGGATGTTATCTGACAGACTGTCAGTAAATGCTGATATAGGTTTATATTACCTGTTGGTGATTATTTCATTGTATTTGGCCATGTCTTAATATACCGGTTCTTTTATTGCCCTCAGATCAAATCCAAGCAATGAAGACCTAAAAGAATAAACCAAAAGAAATGCAACGAGGAGGCAGGGGTGAAAAAGAAACCCAGTTTTATTGACAGCTGTACAGTTTTATTTTACTAGAATCTCAGGTATAATGTTTTGTAAAAGCAATCATATCATCCATATAATTATTACACATGTAATTAGCAGGGCTGTCTACTTTGTTAAACCAGTTATTATATCATTGTGCATTTTGTAAATAATACAGATTTGTTGGATTACAATTTTTAACTTTGTGTTTTCTTCATGTAAAACTGTGTGCATTCCATGTCCCATTGGAAAAACTGTACATTAAAAATGTTCAATTGGAAATAATAAGAAAGTGTGGTGATATTTAAATGATGGTAAATCCATTCTTATTATAACTGTCTGTGTGTTTGTCAATAAACAAATAACATCTGAAAATGTTGTATTGACTTTACCTTTATGGTTGATGTGCTACTTTATCCATTACGTTTAAATCAAGCTTTTCTATGGTATCTTCTAATATGTGTAGATATATTCAGCCTATCCTCAACCCAAGATAATTAATCTTCAATCACATCACACTTACTTTTCTAAAGATTAGTGCCTGTTATTTATTAAAGTGTGAATTTGCCAGACATAGCGCGTTTTCTTCTTTGTTATTTGAGTGTACAGTCGCCTTATGAAAACGGGAGTCTTGCCAGAAGCCCGCTACTTTGCATCCTTTTACAGTGGCAAAGTTAATCAGCGCATTCCAATTTGCTGCTTCAACGCACTTTTGAGGAGCTGAGAGTCAATGACCTACGGCAACCAGTTTAGCAGTTCATTTTCAGTATCCTGTACTATAGTTCCTAAAGTCTCTCTAGTTAACTTGCTAATTGCTATGTTAATGGATCTTAGCAACCAGAAGACCATTTAAATGTAAGCAAGGACAAAAATGTTAACAAGAAAAACAAGTTCTGAATTGATTTTTTTCACAAGCTGCAAAAAAAAAAAAAAAAAAAATGAAGACCACTTTTTAAAAAAATTACAGCTTTCTGCAACAGACCAAATCTTCATTCTAAGGGGGATGACTCCTTTAAGCGAATAGGGATGAATGAGTATGAGGCATTTTGTTATCTTGTGCGATATTAGCCTTAAAAGACAAGTAACATCAGAAAAAAAATGGATTGGATTGGCATGACCTTTATCCCTACATAGAAAAAAGGGGCATCAATGCAGGTGAATTTGTATTGCTTTTTTTGTAATTTACTGATAGAAGCCATCTTTAATATATTGTACATCCAGACCCCCTCTTCCAGTCTTATTGTATATAATCTAAATTTACATGAAACATATTCATTATGTGCCCAATAAAGTCACAGTTAAGATATTTAATTTAAAAAAAAATCCTTTTTAGAAATCTTTGAATTTTTAGAAGCACAAATTAAATGTCGTAAAGACTATGGGGCATTTTCATTTACCAGGTTTAAAAAAAAAAAAAAAAAAAAAGTCTGAAAGAATTAATTTATACACAATGCTACAGGTAATAAATGAAAAATACATTTATGGTTGCCCCAGATCTAAATTTATAGAACTGAATTAGTAAACTAACCTGCAGTATATGGTATAACAACTCTACTTACAACTTATGGGGTAATTCAGCATAGTGTGAAGTGACCTCCGGATCCTTTGCATTGCTTCGCAGAGGCTGTTATGCGCTCGCTGATGTCCTGCATGCGGACATCATCGAATGCTTAAAGGGTTTCCAGTCTCGGCGAGACCACTTGAGTCGCCTCGCAGAGACTGGAATCCCTTTAAAGCGTTCGCTGATGTCCTCCACGTGGAGGACATCAGCGAGCGCATAACAGCCTCTGCGAAGTGATGCGAAGGATCCGGAGGTCACTTCGCACTATGTTGAATTACCCCCTTTAATCTTGTGTTTTACAAAATGTTAAATATTATATCATTGGTATCACGCACCAGCACTGCTTCATTGCTACATACTCTATTCCCAACTATCTGTCCATTATAGCAGTGATACTCATTTTATATTGCGGCACTGTGGAAAGATTAGAATTTTCTGGGATCAAGTGGCAAAACTGTGATCTTCTAACTATGGAAGTATACTGTAATCCCATAACATTTCTGTTGTCAAATAATAGGAAAAAAAATAATTCAAAAATTTTTTCATCATGATGGTACAATGTAAATTAGTTTGCAACTGGATGGGCACCACAAGCTTCTCCAAGCCAAACAGTACTGCTGAGCCTCTAGGCACAGTCCAACAAATGGAGATGACTGTTCAGATTATACATCAAATGGTCCAAATTCTCAAAAGTTTGCCTATGTTTGAGACTTTAGATTATGCGTCTGGCCAAAGGTTTTTTTTTTTCTTTCTGATAATCAGTTCTCCGCTCTGATTTCAGTTTGAAAGACTTTAAAGTACTTCGGTTTAGACTTGTATCACTTTTAGAGAATATTATGCCACCTACTTAGAGCAGTTTCCTCTTGATACTGCTACAATTTTCCTTGCTGCCATTTAATAAACCTCCCTGATTTTTGAATTGATCAGTCAGCTGTAAGGCATTGATTAGATATAAAGTGAACAAGTTAACAAAGAGCTTTCACTGACCTTTAAATGGATGCTGCTAGGAAACGTACAGTATTAGATCAAGTGAAATATGGAAGAAAAATACTTTCAAATTACCATCAAGCTTTGCAATCCAGACGATGCCTGTAAGCATCTCTTAAAAGCTTTAAAAGATAAATTTGAGCTGATACAAAATGAGATCATTTTCAGAGGGAAGAAAGAAATGTCGTTATATTTGTTTGTTTGTTTTTTTGGTTTACTCTTTCTCTAGTCTGTCATTTATTATGCAAGCCTAGTTGCATTAAGAGCAATTGACTGTTTTATGCAAAAAAAAAAAAAAAAATTTCCATTTTAGAAGGAATATTAATAATTTGCACATTTGTATAATCTGTAATATTGCTGAATGTAATATTCATTTGTTTTTAATGTGAATACATTACAATTTTCCCATTTTAGAACTGTTTATTAGCTTATATGCAAGCAAGCTTATTTTTTTTTTTTTTAGATTTCTTGGAGAAACTGGCATTTTAAAATAAGACTTTTGTGTGCAATTTATTATTAAAGAAATGTAACAATCTCGCACACACAGTAATTGCCAGATATCTGGTATTCTTTACCCATTTCTTTGTGCTTCCCTTTAACCACTGGTGATTAAAGTTTCTCACACAAATCTCTCTCAGATCTTTCAGTTGTTTGTTAACTCCAACCCCAAAAATATTAATGGGGAACTGTAGTGTTAAACCATACATACCTGATCGATCTAGCAGCGGTACACAAAGTGTACTGCACATGTCCAGTAGTTTTCATTGATGAACATCATGCAATACTATAATTTTCCAGTTTAGCTAAGATAACCTTCATGTTAAAGGGTTCGTAAACCCTGTCTATACAGAAAGCCTTGTTTAATTCTGCAGAGCTCAGTATCCCCCTGTCTGTATTCACCTGTATTTTGTTTGTGCATTTAGAGGGTGGGGTGTCCCTCTTGTTGGTCCGTTTGACATTACTTTTATCTACACTTTGATTTGCCTTTTCAAGCAAATATAGCCAGGGAGTACAGAAGGCTGTCTGTGGGTACTAGAGTCTGTGGGGGCAGTTTTTTTTGTGTAAGCAGAGTTTGGTAGGCATTACTGGTTGGGTCATTTCTTTATGTACCAGGGGAGAGAAGAGGACAGGATGAGAAGTCGCACAGTTCTTTTTTGGGCCCTGGTATACAGGTACCCTCCCCCTTCCACATTGCTTTGCCCCTCTTCAAAGGAACACCTCCAAAGTAAGAACAGTGCTCCCCAGTGATTGCTCTGGCTAGTGGAGTGCTGTAGTGTGATTTCGCAAGTAGTGTAGCATTCACTGGTTAAATCGGGAAAGTGATACACCGCTGTAGATTCACTCCTCTGGAAAACATGTGCAGCCTTGATATTCTTCTGATTCTTCTCTATTCAGTTTGCATTTCCTCATCTGGGTACTTGTTCCTCCCAGCTAACTCAACTGTAATCATACACTCAGCCTATCTCAGTCATTGTAATAGCCAAGGCAGCCCCATACCTCACTGAGCCTGGGGAAGTACTCTCCCACACTCTGACTAATCCATTAAATACCCAAGTTCTTCTGAAGAGATGGGAATTGCCTAATCAAATTTCTCCTAATAGATGCTCCCAATGGAAATCTGTCCTATAAAAATAAATAATTAATAGGGAGCATCTGGGACATTCTTAAAAGAATTACATCCTAATTACTTATCGATTCTGCTGAATTACTTAGGGGCAATAAAAAATGTTTGCCTTTGAAAAGAATTTTAATGTATAAATATCAGTCTGTTGAAAGAGGCACAATTCGCAGTATTAGGTTCACCTTGCATTTTACATCAATATTGATTAACTTTTTTATCAAGGGGAAAACTTTTCCAACTTTGGCTAAGTCACAGGACCAACTAAAATAATGGTTATGCCAGCCTGTGACATGGGAAAATTTGGGGGATATTAATTTGCTTTGAACAGCTTTTTAAATAGGTAAAAACTGGGATAGCAATGAAAAGCTGTTTCTCCTGCATTAATTACTATAAAACCTTTTTGACTATAGTAAATATCCCCAATAAGTTCAGTTCTTGAATGTTATTGCTTTCTGTCTGCTATACGAAGCTTGCCCAGTCCAATAGTTTTCTATGTTTCTTTACATTAAGAATATACAGGAAATGTGCCCTAAAGCCCTATTTTTAAGTCTAAATAACTAAATATCTTACTTTTTATACACAAATTAGAATTTTTGGAAGCGCAGATTACATATATATACAATAACTAGAAGTGCATTTGAGACAATTCTAGTCTTTGGTGTTACTGTTCTTTAAATCATCATAAAAACTGACATACAGGGAACTGCATTCTCTGTGTAAATACTGTGGGACTAGAGGACACTGAATATCTAACTACTCAGCTACTGGACACTTCTATACTGGGGTACTGGGTACTTTGCAGTTAACATAATGACTATTTGCTATTATGACTAGTCATGCTATACTGCTCAGTATAATTTAAACTTATTACGATGCCTTTTCATACAATATTGCTTAATTTTTCAGCAGTGCTTTGACCTCTGATCAAAATATTTCAAAGCCCCCTGAAATAACAAACTAAAACAACCAGATTCAGACAACACATAAATAAGGTGGGTTATTAGAACCATCATTTAATAAAATAACATTTTGCTTTTAAGCGCTGTTAAAAGATAGGAATACAGGTTGTTATTTTTCATTGTGTTTCCAAGCTTGTCTCTTGTTCATTGATCATTGTATTTCTGCTGAGGGATGTATCTGAATAATACATCACATGTGTAGGTTTATTTGTATTTCTGTTCTTGCCTGTTCACTCCTTACTAGAACTCACAGTCTCATATTTCCCAGCTCTTTCCCTTATTTCATTTGAAAATTGGCAAGTGACAGGTTCATGCTTCTTGCTGCTTCTTGATTAAACACAGTTTCACTTCATTGGCCTTGAGTGCTGTTCATATCTAACATGTGCCCTTAAATATACTGTCTTGTCAATGTTTTTCTGGCCTATTACAGGAAACATCTACCTAGACTCAAGAGCCCTTATTACTGATCCTTCATCCTATGAATAACTACATGGATTCTGCTTTATTGTATTATTGTTTTCTGTGCTTCTGCCAACTTATACAACAGTCTTGGATTGAAGTTCCAGCACTCTGTCCAGAGCCATTGTTAACTATGGACACCTGGGGATCAGGCTACAATATCCCTCTTCGAATGGGTATTGGTGCTTGGACCATCAACAGCACCTACCTTAAAGCAGTGCTGGATACAAGTTGTTTAGGTGGAGCTGCATCTTTCTTTGAATCCAGTTAGGAATAAAAGTACCTGCCTTAGGCCATTAGTGTGTAAACACATTAGTGAAGTATAGCTTATTTTATCTGTTCAGGTAGCAAGAATCCTTTATTTAAAGGGGCACTATAGTGCCGATATAACAGCACACATACATATAAAACTCCTTTATACTAAGCCAATTGCTGACACAAATAGTTTTTAAAAAATGTTTTGGGAAGAAATCATACTTGCCATTTGTTTCCCTTAATTAGTTTTCCTGAGAGCTGACATTTTCCTCCCTCTCTTCTTTCTGTTCTTCACAAGAAGAAAAAGCTGCCTGACTGTTATTGGTTAAGCTGTGTGCTGACCTTTTGGCCACATACATTAAGCTTGGAATGCAGGAGATTAGAGGGAAAGCTGACTTGTGCACATGTGCTAAGTAGTAAGTAGGGCAGAAATGTCTGGAGGAGGGTACCTTTTCATGGAAAACTGGCCAGTACACATTACACACACATTATACAGTGTATAATATACAGTATGTTTACTAAAGAAAGCATTTAACTTCACTTTATACCATCTTCCAGCATCTTTGCTGCCAAACTCATGAATAGGTTTTTGTTTGGAACTGGGCTAAGGGCTCTTTAGAGAACCTAGTAACACCCCTGACTCTGCAGTTTTCTCTGATACTGTAGTAAAGCAAGGTTGCCTGATGTACCAAAGGACGGAGGTTGTAAGTGCAGTCTGATCCTCTGCAAAGCAGATTAGTAGAGGAATTGTGAATTTGTGCATTAGTTTGCTTTATATCATGTAAGCTGTTTTATCAACTCATACAATGTATCACACATATAATCTCCAAAAATGTAAAAATTGCAGAAAATTAGGAAATGCAACCACCATAAGCAAATACACATTGATATTATACATTCCAGAAAACAAGTTGCACCAGTTACTTGGGTAATGTGTCACATTTACATTACCGTTTAAGAGTTCAGCGATTAATCAAGTGAACAAAGGTCATGAGGATTAAAAGAAATACCCTTTCCATTCATTAGGATAAAACTTTCTTTGTGCAATACTATATCAGCTTAACTGCATATTTTGCATTTGTTAAATACACCTACATGTACCATAGGGCTGTAACTGCTTAGATCAGCATTTAATGCTGCAGTTGGATATTGGAGCCTCTAATTTGATTTAGGCACTTTCACTGAATCCTTAGGTTTCTTATAAGGTCTATGAGAAGTCTCAAATACATGGCCCCTAAGGCTGTCATCTGCAGCCCCCAGGCACTACAGCTCCAGAGACATCCTAAGGACAATAGAGAGCAATCTGATAGGGGAACATGCCTCCCAGGCTTCTTTGCTTGCACACAGCACACTAGGGAATAGAGGCAGCACAGTATGGGGAAAGGGGTTGGGGCAAAACATTATGGGGAAATGGGGGTGGGGGGCTGTCTGTGTGGCGCCATTGAACCTTGCCTTAACATTGCAGGAGTATATCATAATAGCGAAGTTTGAATCTCCACGAGGGCCTCGCTGAGGCTGGCCCAGAGGGCAAGTCTGACACTGACTGGCAAAATAGAGGTGGGGGTAGGGCAGCGATGACGACGTTTCATAATTTTTGAAGAGTTCTAAGTGTGATATATTCATTTTTAATACTGATTTAATTTATGAGGCTGGGGGGGGGGACACTGAATCATCTACAGTTACATTAAAAATAATGACACTATGGGGTTGTTTGTTTATGCAACCCATGCAAAATGTCTGCAATCAGCAAAGTGATAAACAAACATAACAATCAAAATGAGGAATTCAGTTTCAAAGAGAATATTTTTACATCCTGGGTTACTAGTCCTTTAATACTGATGTTTATACCTAATTTGGGAGGGACAGCTGTCGGAAAATGGAGAAAGTATCTATGTAAATCAGGATTTAAAGCCAACTACAAAAAATAAGGTAACTACAGTTTAAGGCTGCAGATTAATGGGTAAGATTTTACAGTTGATGTTGGAGAACAGGCCAGGTAATTGCAGCTTTTTATGGAACATCCTAGAATAATAATAAAATGAAAAAAGAGGAAGAGAGACACAATTATAATTACAGACAGAAGAGGGATGCAAAAGACTTAGGGGGGAATTCAGGAACCTCCGAAGTGAGGCGCGTAGTGTTCGCCTCACTTCGGAACAAGTGACATGCGCATGCTGATGTCCTGAACGCGGACATCAGCACGCGCATTAAAGGGATTCCCCTCCCAGCGAGAGCATAAGAGTCTCCTCGCCGGGAGGGGAATCCCTTTAATGTGCATGCTGATGTCCGCGTTCAGGACATCAGCACGCGCATGTCACTTGTTCCGAAGTGAGGTGAACACTACGCGCCTCACTTCGGAGGTTCCTGAATTCCCCCCTTAATTACTAAAAATATCAGCAGCTCACACACTGGTAGGTGGTATGGAACTGCCTGTACATCGAAGGGATTCAATGTTTTAAATAATAAGCATGACTCAGGAGTTTAAAGCAGAAATGGGACTTTTTGGAATTTGTGATCTCAGAATATACTGAATATAGGTGCTGATTCATGAACAGCTGCGCAAAGATTTATTCGCATCCATTTGCCACTCTCCGATCTTTGTTTAGTTTTTAGTCATCACACTCTGCGATGTGGCGAATTGGCGACCAACCGGGATGTTTATGGTGGTTGTTAACTTACGGAGCTCTTCACATAACATTGTGTCGGGGTTTGTCTACGTAGTGAATTCGGTAAAGCGTACTGTGTAAAATTCACTAGTTTTCCATCACCAAATCAAAGTAGCAAATAAAAATGGTTGATGGCAGGGCTGATACTGTCCAACTGACCGCACTGTGCAAGATACCATGTCCAAAGCCGTTTGCTTCTTCGCGAATCTGCCACTTAGTGAATAAGGAGAAGCGAATTTGCAACTATCACTATGATAAATAAGACCCACATACAGTATACAGTAACATGGAAAACTGAAAAGCAGAAATATTTTCTTTTTTGAAGTTACAAATTAAGTGCACACATAATGTCACCATGCTAAGAATATCATTCCAGATAATAGCAGTGCATATAAACAGGATGACATTTAAAATAACATTAGGTAATTACAGCTTGAGATGCATTACTTTGGGAAACAAATACAGGTGTAGCAGAACTGAGTGTGTCATTTAACTGTCTGTGCTACAAGGTAGCAGTATACTTGCAGGGATGCACTATGGATCACGTTTTTACAAGCGCTAAATGAGAATTTTGAATTTTTTTTGACGTTAATGAACCTTTAAAGGAACAGTCCGGCAGAAAATTAAAAATATATATATATTATATTTATTTATTTATGCTAATTACCACCTTTTATTAAATACGATTTATTATCAATTTTTTTTTTTTAAAGTTAAAATTCTTACCTGTAAAGAAGAGCTATACAGCACTTCCATGTTACAGACCCCGTCTTCAGACTCTGCCGGCGACTCCACGGCGTCCAAATCAGCCGATCCTTCTCAGGAGCGCATTCCTCTCCAGCCACACTCGTAGTGAAACCCCGCATCAGCACTTCATAGACATCACATGGGAGAGCATGCATGTGATCCAGGGAGGATGCATTGATAACGTACACGCTCTCCGTGTGACTTATAGAAAGTGCCGATGCATATATAGTTACTACTATCTGTGCTTCCAAAAAAAATGTTATTTTTGTTTTGTAGTTACTTAACTTTTAAAAATTGGGCTTTTGTGCACACTTCCTAAATATATCTTATCTAAAGCATCATAAGAGCAAAAAATGGTAATGGATGAGGTCTGTTTACAAACATGGCTACTATCACTAAAGATGAAAACAGATAGAAAGCATTAACATTCATGAATTTAACTTTACACTGTGTTCCAAATTATTATGCAAATTGGATTTAAGTGACATAAAGTTTAAATTTTTTATTTTTCCATTAAACTCATAGATGGCATTGTATCTCAGGGCTCTCTGGATCATTATAATTAATCTCAGACACCTGTGATAATTAGTTTGCCAGGTAAGCTCAATTAAAGGCTAACCGCTTAATAAAGGTGTTCCACATTATTAAGCAGGTCACAGGTTTCAAGCAATATGGGAAAGAGGAAGGAACTCTCTGCTTCCGACAAGCATCAGATAGTGCAGTGCCTTGGAGAAGATATGAAAACATTAGATATTTCACGAAAATATTTCACGTGATCATCGTACGGTGAAGAGATTTGTGGCTGATTCAGAGCACAGACGGGTTTGTGCAGATAAAGGCATAATGGGGAAGGTTTCTGCCAGACAAATTCATCAGATTAAGAGAGCAGCTGCTAAAATGCCATTACATAGCAGCACACAGTTATTTAAAGCTGCTGGTGCCTCTGGAGTCCCACAAATCTCAAGGTGTAGGATGCTCCAGAGGCTTGCAATGTGCATAAACCTGCTATTCGGCCATCCCTAACCACTGCTAAAAAGCAGAAACGGTTGCAGTGGGCCCAGACATACATGAAGACTAATTTTCAAACAGTCTTGTTCACTGATTAATGCCATGCAACCCTGGATAGTCCAGATGGATGGAGTAGTGGATGATTGGTGGATGCCACGATGTCCCAAGAAGGCTGCATCATCAGCAAGGAGGTGGTGGAGTCATTATTTGGGTCAGAATAATGGTGAGAGAGTTGGTAGGTCTCTTTAGAGCCCTGGAGGTGTGAAAATAACCTCAGCAAAGTATGTAGACTTTCTGACTGATCATTTTCTTTCAAGGTACAAAAAGAAGTACCATACCTATCATAACAAAATCATCTTCATGCATGACAATGCACCATCTCATGCTGCAAAGA
>WMED01010614.1:2024-15672 GCA_019650415.1 Pipa parva | reverse complement strand
GGAGTTCATAAACTGACAATAGCAATCTACAGGAGAGAATTGGAAATAGGGAAATCTAAAATGTCCTGGAGCAGTGACACAGCACTATAAATGATAATATGCTATATCACAATGGTGATTTGCTTAAACATCAACCAGTATTGTAACTCTCTCCCTCAGGGCCCATTCCAGAATTAATCCTGCACTTCCCACAGCACCACCCCCTCTTTTGCCTCCTCAGACTTAATAGAAGACTTGTACTGGGATGTGGTGGTGCCAAGTGTAGATGCCATTGAACTGCAAAGTGGCAGAGCCTAGAGGTCTAGGGATGGTACAAACCTTGACCACTCCAACCCCAAAATGTACTCCCCAAATACCAGAAAGTGATTAAACTTCTTTCTTCTGCTTGGCTCCCAGTTAATAAATTTATTATTTACAGTGTCCTACTTTTGACATAGAAATCACTTCACTCTGCTGCCCCTCCCTACATATCTTCCCTTGTTCACTTGTATGTACCTAATATTTTACTTCACTTGTTCATCGTTCTGCACTTTACCCTTGTCTGTATTATTACTGGATTGTCCAGAGCTGCTTAACCTCGTGGTGCTTTATAAATAAAAATATACATACATACATACATACAAAGATAAATTTATATTTTCACCCTATTTAATTCTATTTATAGTACAGGGCAGTGTATTGTTTGATTTTGCTGGTACTTACTGACACTCCATATTGGATTGCCTGTAAACACAGTATGTTTGGCGCCTTAGGCCACACCCACTAAATGAACCACACCCCTAAAGACAGACTAAATTATTCAGTGAACTGAAGTGCTGTGTGACTTATAATTTCATGCAAAGTGAAATAATTAACATTATAATCAACATTTGAAAAATACTTCTCAATTAGAATTAATTCCCTTGATCCCCCTGCCTATGTCTCTGACTAGGAGAGGGGCACCCTTCTGACTGAGCCACCTATAGGCTTGTGCCTCATCCACCTGTAGGAAAATCCAGAAAAGACTGTTTTCTGATTTGTGTTTTAAGCAATAATGTGAATTTTAACTTCACAAACTATTGCTAATATTACTGTATGCTTAAAATACAGTATACTAGGGTTATTACATTTTGTACTCTTCAAGTTCATCAAGATGTTTGTCCATTCATTTTAGTTGTTCGCATGATTGCACGCTTTTATCTAATTATTATTAGATATTTTTAGATAAGTTGTTTAACGCAACTATTTATTTTAACCTTTAAAATAACGTGAATGCCTTTTGTACAAGCTTTTATGCAAAAATGAGTTTGAATTATTTTTTTCTTTGATCATTAACCCCTTTGTACAATCGTTGAATTATGATCTTATCATATGTAATTTTTTAATGAGCTATTTATTTTTAATTAGCACTGCAAATGGGTTAAAGCAGTGCTTTTTAATCCTATCCAATCAAATCTGTTTTTATTTCCACTCAATGATTTTTTGGTAGATTTAAATTTTAGATTTTTAGTTATAATTTAAACTAATAAATGTACTTCACCTAATAGATAACTGTATTTCGATATATTAAAGCTTATTCTATTATCAACATTTAATTTAGTGAAAGTTCATCTAAATCTTTTTTCTTTTTTAGATTTTCATTTTATCTTAGCTTTATTTTAGGGGTAGCACCTTATTACTCTAGGCCTGGACTAATAAAACTTACATATTAATAGGAATGACAGTAAAAAAAATGTGTTATGAATCAAACCATGTAAAATGTTCATATTAATATATTGGTTTGATAAAATATCAAATATATTGATGACATACATCACTGATCTGGTGGGCATTAGTCTTGGCCAGTACGATTGATGGAGTATCAGCTACACTAGTGAACTTAATTGTGTCTGGATGTTGGCGATATAACTGGTCACTCAAAATTTCTTGGGCTTTCTTCACTTTGTTCACTTCCAAAGACTCATTAGGAATCCAACCACAGCCACGAATCCATTCCATGTCAGATTTATAGACCCACTGTCAATACAAAAATGATAACATTCATCTTAAAAAAGCCTCATCATCATCTTATTAAAAATTAAACTGCTCTATCAATAAACTAAGTATAGTGGATAGAATATATGCATTCAAAATCCTACAAAAGAAAAGCTATACATTTAAAACAAGATACTTACATCACTCTGTAGATCATAAGCCTTCTTTGCTTGAATGACATCATTTTGGTCCGGCAGGCATGTCCACTGGTGGAGATAGTGGCGATAGTCAATGTCACTGACCAGTTTCTGGCAGTTCTTGGCTAATAGGACAGACAACATTTCCACTGGGCTATTATATTTGGTCTTGGATTTTTCAAATTCTTTTTTGTATTCTCGGTCACTCTGGATCTTTGCCACATGCATGGCCCACACTGACTTGGGGTCATCCAGCAGGCTTCTGAATCCTACATGATGTCCTTGCTGCTTGCGATAGCCTATTTTATATTTGTACTAGCAATAAAACAAAATAAAATACATTTTAAATATCTTTTTCATTTCAGTAGACTAGGTTGGTTGCAAATGACTAGTTTTGAAAATGTACAACTGTCTGCTAAACATAAGAAGCTACTTACGTCACTTGCAATGTCTCTTGAAGCTTTGGCAGACTTAATTGGGATTGCATCAATTCTCAGATCATATCCTTTCTTCTTTGTTTCTTCCCAGCCTTGTTCGTATAGTTTCTAAAAAGCATGATGCATGGTTACGCTATTATAGTCACTGCCTATGGTTCATAAGAGGCATCACATATAAAGTAGGCAACTACTCTCTCATTTGTAAAGTATTGGTTTCTCAATGCTAAACTGGGGTTTCCATAAAACACCAAATTAATGTTTTATAAAATTCTTTTTTAAGTATGCTTTTGGTAATGGAAAGATATGGGGAAGTATTATTTGAGTTACTAAGTTTTTTTCTTTGGTGATTATATATAATATTTTTAATTAAATGGAACATGATCATGCACATTGTATCTCTTTCCCTTTATCAGAATGATAGGTTTGTTTTTCAGCCAGAATCCAGCTAATTTTCAGCTTGTCTAGATGAAGCAATGGCTATTAAAGCAAAAGGATGCAGAATTGACCTACAGGTTGGCTTCATTACATGCAAGTTTCAGAGGATTGCCATTTTAAGATGAAAGAAAAATGCTTATAACCATACCATTCAAACCTTATTAAATATGTGAATGGTTTCTTCACAAACAATAAGAAATCAATCATAACCAAAGACTGAGAGGAGAACCTGATAATGTGCAGCTATTAAAGACAGAAGTACACAAACAGTGTTAGATTGGTATGCTGAGACCCTCCAGGAACAAAAAGATCAGGGGTCCACCAGGAAACAAAACAATAGGGTCGACCAGGAAACAAGAGATAAGGATCATTCTCCTCTTCAGTCTCTGTGATTTAATTGTATCCTACCTCTTTTTTTGTCTCCAACCCCCTTTCCTGCTTTTACTAGCCTAAAGAATATATCCTAATGGTGCAGTTTGAATATCCAGGAAAGCCCCCTGAGGGTAGTAAGGCTTGCATATGGAATTAGTCTTGGATCTAGTCCAGTGGTTCTTAACTGGGGTTCGATCGAAGCCTAGGAGTTTGGTGAGTCGGTCTCAGGGATTCGGCGGAGCCTTTGCCACAGAGGTCAAGGGATTTATCACTAAAGAAGGGTGATTTATCACTAAAGAAGGATTCGGTGAATGCGCATATGAAACTGATGGGTTCGGTACCTCAAACAAGGTTAAGAACCACTGATCTAGTCTTATGACATCGGATGCTATACTGAAATACTTACTTTGCTAACATTTACAGAGTTGCTCTTTGCCAGTAAAATTTCAGGTGTATCTGGCATGACATGAATGGTTCGCTTGTCATTATCCCAGGCTTCTGTATAATTTTTCTAAAGAAATTAGAAAACGAGGATAGATTTGTTGAGAATGATTATTATAACCCAAATGCATACAATTCAGATATCTGCAAATAATAACAGGCTGAGTATTGTATTTCAAAACAAAACACAATACAGGTTTTCTAGTGAATAGTGCCACTTACATGTCTAATACTCTCCTATTTGTATGATTGTATATATTTGTATAGCAGTTAACAGTAAACAGTGCTAACACATAAAAGGGGGAAACAACTATTAATGCTAATTGTTACACAAATATTTGAAAAAGAGTATTCTTTCTGTGCAATGTATACTGTAGATTATAACTGAACCCATTAAGAGTATTTAAAGAAGTTCTAGAACTTTTTGTGCTTTAATAGCACAAACTTCTTCAATGACACAGCAGTCCATCTTGCTTTATGGCTGTGATAGAAGCTATTTTTATAGCCCCATAGCCTGACCCAAGCTAGGGTGATAAAAACCACCGTTTCCATTAGTGTAGTCTTGTGAGATAATTAGCACAGTTCCTTCAGATAACAGACCTGTGCAAAATCATTAAGGCAAACAGAGAGGAAATTTTAAATAACCATTTGTATAAAAACTGCATATTTTTTGATTGCCAGAAATAGTACAGTGATGCTAACAGATATAGCAGAAAAGAAATAGAATAATTTAAAAATGGAAGATTTGGGAATGATAATATCCCTTAAAAAAAACAAACAAGTATTTTATGTAGTTGCAACTCTACAATTAATGTCATAAAATAAACTCTCGACACACACTTTACAATTCTGCTTCCTCACTTTTATTACACTGACCACAGTCTTTTTTTTTTTATTTATTTTAAAGAATCATTTCACAGAATTTTGTAAAGTTTTTAAAGGAAAAGAAAGAAAAACAGGCTAAAATGAACTTACTTTGCTGAGCTGCTGTGCATTTGTTTTAGCCAAGACAATATCTGGGCTGTCAACTACGCTGGTGAATTTCACGGTATCGGGATGCTGACGGTAACTTCTCTCACTTAAGATTTCCTGGGCTTTCTTAACTTTATTCACTTCCAAAGAGTCATTAGGTATCCAGCCGCAACCGCGGATCCATTCCATGTCAGACTTATAGATGGCCTGCAGAAATAAATACCGCAGGTCAGCCTTTAATTCTTTATTCCATCGTTACAAGTTATGGGTAATAGATAACTGAAGGTGGGAATTTGATCCAGGGAATTATTCTGATTGCCATATTTGGAGTCGGGAAGGAATTTTTTCCCTAATATGAGGATAATTGGCTCTTGCCTCAAGGGTTTTTTGCCTTCCTCTGGATCAACATTGCAGCATTGCAGGAAAATAGGCTGAACTGGATGGACTTGTGTCTTTTTTCAGCCTTATAAACTATGTTACTATGTTACTATGTTGTATTCATTTGTTATTTGTCTATAGGAATTCCTGTTACTGTAAAGTAATTTACCTTGTGGTGTTATATCATAAGAACTGTTACTGTTAACTGGCTTTCTCTTTGGAATAATTTACCTTAAACACAATGAATATCTTTTACCATTCTGCAAAACTTTGGAGTTGCTGTCAGTGCTATACCTTTAATAACAGTATTTCGCTACTTTGTTTAATTCCAAAGTTAGGCTCTAGCTCCCTGATGGCTTATACTGTGCACAGTTCTGTTCCAGCTGTTGCTGTAGATTTCACATAGACTATTTTCAGGTTGCTTATTTTCAATAGTGAGACTGAGTATTTTTTAAAAATGTCTCCAGTGTGAGCATGAAGCTATTGGTGCTTTTCCGTTGGAGGCCTCACATGCTTTCTAAACTGTTGGTAATGTTGTCTATGAAGGAGGAGCTTATACTGGTAAGCAATTTAGTAGTATTAAACATATAGTCCAAACTGAGACAAGCATTGTGTGGCATGGAGAAAACCATTAAGCCCTTGAAAGGTGGAGGCTGGCCCTTCAATATATTTATTATAACTAAGTTGTGGAGTGCACGTATTTGATGATTTATCCTTAAATTGTAAATGTCTGCGTTCTTTTTCAGAAGCTACTTCTAGAGATCTGAAGACACAGCCCTTTTTCACTAAACTAAACATGAGCCTTGTGCTGACTACCTAAATGAAGTTTGTTTTATCAGTCCTTAACACATAAATTAAATAATGTTTTACCTAGATACTACCTGGTTTATACACGACTTACATCGCTCTGCAGATCATAAGCCTTCTTTGCTTGAATAACATCATTTTGGTCCGGCAGGCATGTCCACTGGTGGAGATAGTGGCGATAGTCAATGTCACTGACCAGTTTCTGGCAGTTCTTGGCTAATAGGACAGACAACATTTCCACTGGGCTATTATATCTGGTCTTGGATTTTTCAAATTCTTTCTTGTACACTCGGTCACTCTGGATCTTTGCCACATGCATGGCCCACACTGATTTGGGATCATCTAAGAGACTTCTAAAGCCAACATGATGTCCTAGCTGCTTACGGTATCCAGTTTTGTATTTGAACTGCATAAAACAAAAAGGTTAAAACATTTTCATCAAAATAACCATTTGGTTCTTACTATTCTCATGTTCCAAAATTCTGACTACATTTTCACCGCGAAGATAAAAAATGCAATGTAACGAGTAGTTATTCATAAAAACACAAAGTGCACCTAGTAATATTGGCCATAAAGACAATTAAGCATATGCATAGCACACACAGATTTAAGATCATAACTTCTAACCAAACATGATGACTTTGATTCTTATGATACCAGGTTTTCTATGTGTAATAAATAAAAACGCAACAGATTAGGACGTATTTATGCATTCAGTCAGTATTCAACAAACTCCTCCTGCTACTGAGGGTTTCTGCTTTGGACCAGATCACTACAGATTGAAATCCATGTACATTTGAGACTCCTGATTAACGTTTAACTCTACTAGGGCAAAATTTATTAAAATCGTTAAAATTACCGAAATCGCAATATCGAAAGATTTTTACCGATATCGGGATATCAAATGTTCCAGTGATATCATGGAATTTTTCCATTGAAATCAATGATTTCCACATTTCGGTCGAATTTCGATATCGGGATATCGATAAACTTCCGAAACTGTGAAATCGGCAATATTGATATTGCGATATTGGTAAAAAAACTTTCAATATCGCGATTATTGATTTTAATAAATTTCACCCAACTTAGATGTGCACAGTTATGGAGTATTAATTGTCATTACCTGGAGAGAGTAAAGTATGATCTTGCTTCTCTTAACTAGATTAAATGATTACCCATTTTGATACCCTTGGCCTATTAACTAGCACATGCAATTTGAAATATCCCCAAGTGGTAAGCAATATGCCGTGCTATGTACTGTTTCAGCAGCAATATATTGTATAAATGTAATATTTTAAGTTATTGTTTACTAATAAATAGGCCTCACTACACTCAAGACACTTATTTTGTAGACGTATCATTTTAAAATTGTGTGGGTCAACTGTAGTATTTTAACATACCAAACAGTATTCCGAAGTCTAAACTAAATTTGTATTCATTACAGTCGGATATTTATTACATTTTATAGGATGGAGGACAAAATACCCTCTGAACTTTCCTAACTTCAAAGGTTTAATTCATAGGCTTAACTGAGTGTTTATGAAATAAAAGAAAATTTAAAAAATGAAACTGGAAGGAGCTTACATCACTGATAATGTCTCTTGAGGCCTTTGCCCTTTTGATTGGAATAGCATCAACCCTTAAGTCATATCCTTTCTTCTTGGTGTCTTCCCATCCTTTTGTGTACAATTTCTGGGTAAAATGAAACATGAAAACAAGGATTTTACAATTCTGTATAATTATGGCAAATGAGAAAAAGACAGAGAACAATCATACATAGACAGTGGAGAACAATCACAGGGAACATGGGCGGCATAGCTTTTTACTTTCTTATACACATATATACTCACATTACTCATATTTACAGAGTTGCTTTTGGCAAGTAAAATTTCAGGTGTGTCAGGCATGACATGAATGGTTGTTTTGTCATTATCCCAGGCTTCTGTGTACAGTCTCTGAATGGAGAAAACAGGAAAGGAATATTGTTTAAACAAAGATTAAACAATTTATGGGAAACTACATTTGATACCCTAAATGGAAATAATCACTTGACATATTGATAGTGAGCATTATGGGAAAATGCAAACAAAAAATATTTGCCCTAATTTTCAGTTCTTACTGATTAACATTAACGTTTGCAATGTGACTGAACTATAGCTTTTCTAAAGAAAAGTAAGAAGTTCCTAATGTTTTCAGCAAAAAAAAAAAAAATATATATATATATAATACATATATATATATATATATATATATATATATATATATATATATATATATATATTACTAGTTTGTGATGTATTAGTCTTTTGTATTAAAGTATATAATCAGGTTAAGCAATTTAGGGGGCTATTCACTAAGGTGCGAATTCGACTGTCGAATTCGCAAAGAGCGGATTCTCATAACAAATCCGCTACAATCTCCCCATTGTAAAGTCGCGACAATTTTTTAATGTTAAGATTGTGACAATTTTCCCACAATAAAGTCGCGACTGCAACAATATTTTCATTATAAAGATGCAACTGCGACAGTAGCAGCCTATTGCGACTGTCTTTATCTGGCAAATTCGCACCTATACGCAACATTTCAGACTTTAGTGAATAATCCCCCTTTAATCTTTTTGTTTCAGTCCTCTCTGTAACTTCATAATACATTTTATAAATTGTTTTTCTTGACCAATCGAATACTGAAAACTACTTTGAAAAGAAAGTACAGCACGAAATGGTAGAAAATGTTTTAAACCGCTGAAATACACATTGTTTGGAAATAGTTAATGATGAGGATAGAGTGAAGATATCTTTGTCATTACATGATTCATTTGAAGAGCATTGTTTTTGGCGAGAACCAATGGCATGGAGTCGGGAACAGAAGTAAATTTAAAAGTGTCGGGTTTCTGACGATAGCTACTGTCACTGAGGATTTCACCCGCCCGCTTTGCTTTTTCAACTTCCAGGGAGCCTACAGGAACCCAGCCAATACCTTTCAGCCAATCAAGATCAGATTTGTACACAGCCTAAAGAAAGAACAGAGGGAAATACAGTTTTTAATTTAGAAAAAAAGACACTTAAGAAAACATGTTATTGGTGTATAATAAGATATTGTGGAACATAAATATGGAATCTACAATGGGTAATCCGCATTCATGAAAATGAAGAAAACCATCAAACAAAGCTGTGCTGCCTCCCTTTATTGGGTAATCAAGTTTAGTATACAATACATGTTTCGGGCATCCTGCCTTTTATCAAGACCCAGGGAGGATCTATCAACCATACAATGGATAACAAATGTGAATTAAGTTATTCACTTTAACTAAAGAAAAAACTAAGGTACTCATTTTAGATTGATAAAACAGTAAAGATGTGGCTGCTCCAATGAAAAATACAGTAGTTTGAAGTATATTTTTTAATTTGGAAAGGAACTTTTTTGATGGTTGGTGACAGGTTGGTACAACCGAACAACTTTTTGAGATGTTATCATAGATAGCTGTCGCTGACAATAGATTAAGTGATATTCTGGCTTCTTGTGTGTGGCATCTGGCTATAACACAATCTGGGAATTGTTAAAATAAGGCGACCTTTACAGAGGTCTAGAAACCCATAGCAACTAATTAGCAGTTAGTATTTGCTGGTATAGAGGAGCTTTACTAATGAACCCCAGCTTGGGATGAGTTCAGATGTAGAACAAAGATAAATACAAACAGATAAAAAAATAAACCACTTAAGTTACTAAATGCAAATTTGGACTAAAAGCAAACTGTATTCAGTATTGAACTTTTTGAGCTGTATTTTTAAATATTAGTGACTGTAGTGGATTCAAATAGTCATATAAGCACCATCCTCAACAAAAGAAGCTTATTAAAGTCATATGATTAATTATGTATCATCACATGATTAGTGCAATGTTAGTACATGAAGTTCCAAAGTATTATCTGTGTCAAAGTATTTAAAAGTCTCTTATATTCACTTGGATTTATTAGTCACCTTTGGCCATTTGAAGCTGATTAAATAATTTAAAATATAAAACAAATATATTCACAATTCATGTTTAAACCGGAACCACTGCACCTCTTTTGACAAGTATAGATATTTTACTCTTCTTTCAACTACTTTGCAAAAGATAATGAAAAGGCTGTGTTGTTATTCAAATGAAATGGGGCATAAGTTGAACTGGACAAGCATATGGCTTATTTCTAACAATACAGAATAACACATAACACAAAAGATTACTTACATCACTCTGCAGGTCATAAGCTTTCTTTGCTTGAATGACATCGTTTTGGTCCGGCAGGCATGTCCACTGGTGGAGATAGTGGCGATAGTCAATGTCACTGACCAGTTTCTGGCAGTTCTTGGCTAACAGGACAGACAACATTTCCACTGGGCTATTATATCTGGTCTTGGATTTTTCAAATTCCTTCTTGTACACTCGGTCACTCTGAATCTTTGCCACATGCATGGCCCACACTGATTTGGGATCGTCTAGGAGGCTTCTAAATCCCACATGATGTCCTTGCTGCTTACGATATCCAGTTTTGTATTTGAACTGCATAAAACAAAAATGTTTAAACATTTTCATCAAAATAATAGTTGTTTTTTTTTTCCTTTCACTGTCATGTTCCAAACTGTGAAATAAAAGCTCACTGCAAAGTTTTTAAAAAATGCAATGTAATGAGTTGTTATAAATAAAAAAACACAGTTTATCTAGTAATGTTGGACATAAAGACAACATTGCTAAATTTCTTATTAAATTTAGTTAGTTGTCCAGCAATTCTGATTGAAAATACCAGAAACAGCTACTCTGTAGGAATATAGCATTCTTTAACTTATTTAACACATACTCACATCACTGATAATATCTCTAGATGCTTTGGCAGCTTTGATTGAGATAGCATCACTGCGTAGATCATATCCTTTCTTCTTACTTTCTTCCAGGGCAAGTTTGTAGAGTTTCTACAATTAAATAGAATAAGAAATGTCATAAGTTGTCATTAATAAATAAATGTCATAAAGAGCCATCAGGAAGACTATATCAGCTATGGTTTTAATAACATATTCTTGGATGTTGAGCGTTCATCACTTTATAGAGACAAACAAGTGCATTTTATAAGGTAATACCTACCTCACTAAAATTGATTTTGTTGGCTTTAGCCAGAATAATCTCAGGAGTGTCTGGCATCACATGGATAGTAGTTTTATCTTTGTTCCAAGCATCAGTGTATAGACGCTAGAAGACAAGAAAAGGGTTATTTATAAGCACAACATTCCTCATGGTTAAACTCATATTTATCTATGTTTAATTATTTCCCCAGTTGTTTTAGGCTACTAATTCTAAATTCAATAGTTTCTAGAATATATTAAAGTTTCTCATATACTGAATTTGTCTACTTAAACCATTTGTTGGTATCTACAGACTAATAGGATTTAAAATGACCTAGGGGGTAATTCATCAAGCAGCGAAGTGAGCTCCGATCCGTTCGGCTCACTTCGCTAATAGTAGTATGCGCATGCTGATGTCCATTATGCTGTCATCTGCATGCGCATTAAAGGGATTCCCGTCTCGGCGAGAACAAAAGAGCTGCCTCGCCGAGACAGGAATCCCTTTAATGCGCATGCTGATGTTCGCGTACAGGACATCAGCATGCGCATACTATTATTAGCGAAGTGAGCCGAACGGATCATAGCTCACTTTGCTGCTTGATGAATTACCCCCTCTAGAGTACATACTTCTTAACAAAAGGGTGTTGTTTTCATAAAAAAGTATTACCTTATTCATAAGATCTGCATTTGCTTTGGCGAGGGACATCTCCAAGGAATCAGTCACACTTGTAAACTTAAGTGTGTCGGGAGGCTGACGATATTTCTTATCGCTTAAGATATCTCCGGCTCTCTTATTCTTCTCCACCTCCAGGGAGCCAATAGGAACCCACCCAACACCTTTCAGCCAATTCAGATCAGATTTGTACTGGTTCTAATGTTAAAAGCAGAAAGATGATTGTAATTAGCCGAACCCCACACAGATAACAAAATGGTTCTGAAAAATGGGGAAATACGCTGGCTGGTCTTATCAAAGTTTGACAAAATTGTTATGTCTGTTTCCATCAATATAACACAAATAAAATTCCTTTACAATGCCAAGTGGATTGAAAATAAAACTTTATTTGTAGGATAAAGCTGAGCGGCGTGGTTGTGGGTTTGTGTTCTGATACCTTTAGATGCAACGGAGAAAAGTATTATAGATTCTTTTAGTAATTTTAGAAATATGTGTTTTTAACTGAATAGGAAAAAGGTCGAATAGTTGTGTAAAGTTCTGAATTTGCATCTATTTGCCACTTCCCAATATTTGCTTATTAAGCCAAGTCTGTGATGTGGTGAATTCAGGTGACTACAATAGCTGCGATGTTACAGAGCACTTTGCATGTGCATGCACAGGTACTTCTACTAAATGCAACTAGGTGTACTGCTCCAAATTCACCCATTTGACTTCACCACTTCAGAGTGGCAAATTGGGGGGCTGATGATAGGGCACTGTATTCTACTTCTATCCAACCGACTATGCCACACAATGTATCCAACAGCAATTGCTGCTGTCCACTTGTTTGACAATTCTATTTGCTGCATAGTCAATAATGAGAGTGAATTTATCACTATTTTGGAGATGCAACGTGAATTGTAGCGCATCAAGGGGAGACTGGTTGATGACGCGGCGCTCTCCCATGTGACTGTTAGGAGATGCCGGCGCCAGGCTGCACACTGAAAGGAGAGGATCGCGACTGTGAAGAGTTTCTGCTCCAGGACACCTTAGAGACGGCGGCACAGATGAAGATGGAATCCTAAACAAGGAAGTGCTTCTAAACAGGTAAGATAGTTCATTTTAGGTGCAAAATTGAAAATAAAAGACATTTAATTAAAGTTAGTATTTCGTATTTACTAACATATGCATTTTTTTTTCCAATTTTGGCCGGAGTGTTCCTTTAAAGTTTATCACAAAAGAGCAGTGCAGACCAGAACAAGACTGCAGCACAGGATAAAATGGTATACAAATTAATATTCTTAACATATATATTAAGGTCAATAATATTGACCTTAATATAAATCAACTTGACATTTCTATGGATGGTGTTTTAGGATACACTGGAGACACATTTACTAATCTTTTGCCATTCACACTGTGGACTTTTCACCCAAAGACCTGGAAGGTTGACATTGTTTTATAACAAAATCTGAATAATTTGTACATAATGGAAGTACAATTTTATACTTTTAATATTCATGTTAACAAAAACCCACAATACACTATTTGAATCTGCCACTTTTAAAGGGGAACTATAGTCAAATTACATCTTTACATATGTAATACTATACCTTAGTGAGAACTTTTTCTCCCCAGTAGATGTTTCATGTGACACAGAATGATTGAGTCGGCAGCATTGATAAACTCCTGCACCAGGAAATGTGTGTGTGATGTGTACTGGCCAGTTTTCCATGAAAAGGTACCCTACTTACTACTTAGCACATGTGCACAAGTCACCTTTCCCTCTGTAATCTACTGCATTCAGAACTTAATTTATTTGGCCAAAAGGTCAGAATATTGCTTAACCAATAGCAGTCAGGCAGCCTTTTCTTCTTGTGTTGCCTGACTTTCAGAACAGAAAGAGGAAGT
>WMED01010613.1:0-15673 GCA_019650415.1 Pipa parva | reverse complement strand
TTGCCAGTATCCAGCCACTAGGGTCCAGATCGCAAACCTTTTGTAGTGAATCTGACATAGAGTCAGAAAGAACAGAACATCGAAGTGGTTGAACTCTGAATTCTGAGCTAATGTGTGTGTTGCTTAGCTCAGATTGTCCTCTGCACAAAGTAACATTTCAAGAACATTTTGAGATATTTGGTTATCCTGGCTCAGTGAATTGCCTTCTAAGTGTATGTGTAGTGTATGAAAGATTTAAGAGGCTAATTCTTGAAAGTTCAAATGGTCATGTAAAGGTCAGAATTCATCTCTCTCTGATTCTTCCTGAACTCTGTGTATTCATTAATATTTTTGATTTGATAATTTGCATCCACTTTGGATGCTTCTGATGGTCACAGACTTACGTCGCGCTTCACATTACTATCTGTGGGCACGCGCTTGTAATTCAGCAATTCATCAAGCAAGTCAAACTAGTGAATTTGATAAGATGTCCTGTGTCAAACTAGGGATATGGTGACACAGAAAGGAATTAGACCACGCAGTGGCCTAAAGTCAGGCAAATTCACTTTGACTGTTGAATGCGGACTTTGATGAATAATCTCCTTAGATTTGACTAGTATGATATGACAGATGGCTGTATTGTGAGTTTTTAATAAAAAGCAAATTGCCTTGTGTGATAATCTTGAATTGAAACCTGAGCATTTGCTATTAGATGGAATTTTTATCCTCTTTTCACTCTCATTTCATGCAAATACTTATAGGGCCTTTGTAGGACTTGTGTCTTATTCCTACATAATGAGTGAGTTTTATTAATTGGAGAAGAATTTGCCTAGATGTGTTAATGTGCTGTTGTTCAAATTTTAATAAATGGGATGGAAAAAAAAATGCTTTACAAGTTCTCCTTTTAAGGAGGTGCACGGTATATTGCAGGCACTACTGACACGGTGTGAGGGGAACTAGCCAACTGTTCAGGATACAAGGCTGCAGGATACAAAACAGCCTGATTTTTCCAAACTGTGCATTGGCACAGAAAAATATACTGATTATCTCAAATTAACAGTAGCCTTCTTAAAGTATATCAGGTATATTATATTATTATAATTTTCAAATCTTTCATTTTTAATTAATCTTGTTTCATTTCTAATGCTTCCATACAATAGTGCTGCAGTGTTTTTGTGACTGAAGATATGCCATATCCACAAAATCTTCTATTGCAAAGTGATTCTTCTGTCTTTGCACAGGTCTCAGGCTCACCAGGTTGCACTGATGAAAGCAATGGATGCTGTGTTTATATAACTTTTTAGGGAATTAAAGTAAGCCCAGTTTCAAACTATGCATTTGATGGAGGTAGTAATTCCGACATTAACAGCCATACAAAGTAAAAGCAAACCCTAGACCATAGAGATGTATGGGTGACAAAACAAGTCACATCCTCAACTGACAAAACAGGATGTAGGTAATATCTTGCAGTCGGGAAGAAGAATGTGTATGGAAAAGTTACAATGCAATTTGATTTCATGTTGTCCATTAACTCTATTAACAGCAGATTGTCATCATTTTTTCATGAATTTTGAAGATGGCATCAAAAAGCATAATGCACTGGCATCAATCATTTTTTTTTCAATTTTAATGTATTTTTTTACAGTGAACATTGTTTTATGGCAAAAAGGAAAAAAAATTTTCTAGTTATAATTTCTTTCCCTTTAAATGTGAAATGCAAAGACATTTCACAGTGGAGGACACATGAGTTTGATTTCTTCCCAGGCCAACATTTTGTCCTCAACCTGTCTCTGCTGTAAGAATGTGATTAGAAAATAGATAACAGGTCATGTCTGGGTATATTTTCTACCCCATAACTCCAACATACACATATAAAGCTTGTTTGAAAACACCCCATCTACTTGAAGAATGTCAAGATCTCTTTAAAACAGATATAACTGTCAGATTAAACTTTAAGTACAGCAGCACTCATACTCCATCTGTGAGACAGCAGGTGGGCCAATGACACCCATAGTCTTGCTGGGAAATGAGCATCTGTTCCCAATGATGTTTCAAAGCTCTAGCAAATTAGCAAACATCACATAGGCCTGGCATCTGAATTATATCCGAGTCTCCAAATTCAAGAGAAAGCCAAGTGCTGTGGACACTGAATCGGGCTTTTCTTGTAAATTGTGATGAGCAATGCTTCAGCTTGAGGGAGAAACAAAACTATATTCAGTGATATTATTAAGGTTGGAATTAAAAATCTGCAAGATAAAATGAAGATAAAAGAGTAAGTTGAACACAAGTTTCCTCCTTCATGTTAAATGTTGGAATGCAAAACAAATAAATAAATAAATATCAGCTCCAGCACCAATTTATTCTTGCAGGGAGGGGGGACATTTATATTGATTCCAATGCTGGAAGTCAGACAACTGTCTCTAAGAAGCACCACTGGGTTAATTAAAAGGACACATTCATTTTTATCAATGCTGAATACAACTATAGTCTATGTTTGTGCTATATCTGGGAATGTTTTCACTGTATCTGGGTGTGTTTTATGGAACTATTAGAGCTTTGTCTGGATATATCTGAGTACATTCTATAGGCACCATTTCCACTATATCTGGGTATGGTTTGTAGTCATTAATGGCACTGTGTCTGGGTATATTGCATAATCATTAATATCAAGCGGCAAAACTACAGGACAGAGGATCCTGGTGCTGTTTCTGCACCGGAGCCACCTTCCCCCACAGTGGGCGTATGCTTCCTTACTATAGGGGTCATGACAGTTGTGACTGGGCCCCCTGGAGAATCAGTCCTGGGAGCAATTGACCTTTGGTACCTGTTAGCAGCAGATTATCCAGATCATTCTCCAGTAGTGAAATGAGATTTATTTATGAACAGAACAAGCATAACTTCTCAGCACACAGGAAAACATGTCTGCACATATCAGTCTCTCTGCAGCAAGCAAAGTCTAAACTGTTTCCTCTTTACACAGTTTTTTTCTTTTTAAACATCCTAACTTTATCAACAATGACAATATCCCTAGACAAAAGCAATACTTACTGAAGTGGTTGTTGCACACAGTAATAAGTATTATTCCAACAGTACCCTTATGGTTATGCCACTGTTAATAGCACTATGTCTGGGTATCTTTTATGATCACTATATCTGGTGTGTTCTATAATCATTGTCAGCAATATATCTGAGTAAATTCTACAGTAACCGTAATAATCACAAGTTCCAGTGTGAGAGATAGTTATGACATGTTTTATTGGACCAACATATCTTTGGTAAAGAGGATGACAAGCTTTCAAACTACACAGGGGAACCCGAAGAAGAACCCCATGAAGTTTAAAAGCTCATCCTCTTTACCAAAGGTACGTTGGTCCAATAAAAGGTATCACAACTATTCCTAACACCTGAGTCTATGATAACTGTACATAGCAGGACCACCCCCCCCCGGCAACATACAAATTCTTTTCTACTACGTTTTTGGTAGGTATTGGTATAATTTTATATTTTTGAACAGGGTCTTTTCTAACTAAAATGTGTATAATCCCTTTAAGTACCTTTTTACATTATGCTTCCTCTTTAGGCCAGAGCCAAGCAAGAGTTTTTTACACATTGTTGATTTTTTTTTAGCATTTCAGACAAGTGTGTCTGTAAACCTATGTTTTTCGCAAACCCTATAGGGGCTGTTTTGCTGAAAAGATATGAAAAACAATAGCACAGCCCAATCTTAGACAATCTGAAATAAGGATTAACAAACAGGTTAAAAAAATGTATGCGCACCGCTGATATTTTTTCCTAGCCTTGTACTTATGATGGAAATGTGCAGCAGCAATAGGTAATACTGTTGTTTTAAAAGAATGCAATGTTACATCACAGAGTAGACTGCTGCTTTAGATATACCTACAGTAAGTTCCAGATATTATTACTAATGAGCACCAAAATAACCAAGGCTAGTATAAGTCTCAATGATGGAGGAGGTTAAATGTCTACTAAATTGGGTGCTTGGTTTAAATCACAATAACTTGCAAAGCAAGTTGCTTGGGGGGGGGGGTGTAAAATATTATTGGAAAATCTACCAGTAATCAAATGAAAATTGAATAGGTTCAATCAATAACATCCAGACAATGGAACCTGGACTCAAAGGCAAAAGGTTGTATATGCTTTCATAGACAAATGAAATAGGTGTGACTGCTAAGGGCAGAAATATCAATTATGTTCCACCAGTCAGGAAGGGCGCACATTCATAAATCCTTTTATGATTACATGAGCAAATGGTAAATGTGTTTCTGCCCAGAAAAGATTTCCTCCTGATGTACTTCCATTCAATTAAACCAGCTTTGAAAATTCAACAGCAAAATACACAGTAAAAGACTCTTGTACTCATTTTTCAAGAAATGTACATAGAGATAAGTAGAAAGAAATGATTTTCCTGATATAGGTAGGAGGGATAAGGATCACGTCTTTCATTGTTAACCAGTTTTCACCACCTTTCTTATTTAACCACTGACTAATAACAGTCACATGTGTTCTTAACTCACAATACAATAACTAGGAACAGTTTATTCACCAAACGATAGTCACCTGTCCATTAGTCACTGATAAATTATTTTTGCAGTAAATAATAGTTATTCATTTTAATAATTTCTATTTAAATCTGGTTTCTTACTGAGACTCCTTCTCTCTCCATACTTCCCCTTTAGCAGTTCAGTTTGGAATGTTGTCAGGGAATTAACTAAAAGGCTTGAGAATTCTGAGTAATCAATCAGAATCATGCATGTGTACAACGTGACAGTGCTGCTTGCCCACCTGTTTCTTTCTGATTGTTTTTGCAGAATTCCAAAACCAATGGCAATTGCTATTAGTATTTACACAAACCAGTTAATAGTGTAAAAAAGGACACAAAATCAGAGTTGCCCAACATTTCTTATGCAAAAGTCTAAGTTAATAGTGTAGTATAGGGGTCAGGAACCTATGACTTGTGAGCCAGATATGGCTCTTTTCATGACTGCATCTGGCTCACAGACAGGGCCGGGCTAAGGGGTAGGCATCTGCCTAGGGCGCTGCAGGGGGGGGGGGGGGGGGGGGGGGGGGGGGGGGCGCTATCTTAGTGCTCTCCCCCCTCCTTTTCCCTCTCCCTACCTACCTCCTCCGTGGTCCAGCCCTGTCTTCTGTAGACCTGAGCGCTACAGAGTTCCTCTCCCCAGCAATTATGTAACTTCCTGTGAGTGGCAGGAAATTGAATAATTGCTGGGGAAAGGAATGCTGTAGCGCTTAGCTCTACAGCATGCAGAGCCGGGCCATGGAGGAGGTAGGTAGAGAGAGAGAAAAGGAGGGTAGAGCACTAAGATTAGCACCTTCCTCCTTCAGAGGGCATGGAGTAGGAAGGAGGGGGTGGCATAGTGTAGGAAGGGGCTTGCAGGGGCAGCACAGTGCAGGAAGTGGCTTGTGGGGGCAGCACAGTGTGGGAGGGAGGTTGTGGGAGCAGCATGGAATAGGGAGTGTTGTGGGGACAGCACAGAATAGGGGTGTTGTGGGGGAAGCACAGAGTGAGAAGTGGGTTGTATTGTATGGCTCTCACAGGATTACATTTTAAAATATGTGGCATTCATGGCTCTCTCAACCAAAAAGGTTCCCAAACCCTGGTGTAGTAGAACATATTTTCTGATTTGCTGTGAGGATAACTGCTCTGCTTGCTTACAGTGTTGATGGTTTGGATAAGAAAACCTTATCAACCAGTAGCAATCCCAGCCAAAAGAACCAACTCACCACTTGTAATGTTTATTGTGCCCAAGTCATGTCCTGCTATGATTCTGAATAGTCTTACATCAGAAGAGCAGGACATCTGATTTTGCACAATTTGCTTACTCATAAGAAATTCAGCACTGACAATTTCATATCTTAAGTTCTGTTTCATTGCTTTTATATACTGTATGTATTCTGTCAGGCAATTTCTTGTATTGTTTTGGTTCTGAAAGCTACATTATAGACAAATAGGAAACCAAAACAGGAATACCAACACAAGCAGCGAGCAGCCAGAGTCGTTGTACTCTTGTCTGCGAACTGTGCTGTACTTGGTGTGTATGTAAATGGGAGAATATGAGATTTTAATAAAACATAGCTTTGTGCAATGCCTGTGCTCTTGCTGTAGAAAAGCTGCTTTGTGCTGTAGACTTACTTAATCTGTAGCCGTGCTCTGTCAAAAGCTTTAGGCAATGTCAAGCTCTGATGCAGCAAGCTAATGACATCCATGGGTAGTTACTGTGCACCAGGCTAAAGAGTTGAGGATGTGGATCTTATTGTGGGATAGAGTGGCACCTGCAAATCATTCCACAGGGCAGGGCTTCTGAAGCCTGGCCAATGAAGGATTTACAGTTACATGTATTGTATGTGTGCCTATAGAACTATTACATGGATACATATATTAAATAAGGGCAGCGCCCACCAGCAGCATCAAGATATGATGGTTTCGCTATCATGTTTATATATCTTTATTGCAGTTACAAAAATACATTCAGCCCAGGTTTCCCAACACCCTCTGTCAGCCTAGTTGGTATTGGGTCACAATAGCATTTAGACTTTAAGATCTATGCAGCATCAATCCTCTTGTTTCCATCGCTGTCTGGCACTTAGAGCAATGTATCTTTATGATTATATGTTTTAAATTTATTTCATTTGTTCTATATGAAACACTTCTCCTATGTCTGTGTTATAGTTACTGAACTCTACAGCACTTTGTATCATAGCAGGTTTATAAATAAAAATATACATGCATATATACAAGTGTGCGGTGATGGAAGGGATTGTCAGCAGAGAGGCCAGCGCTCCAGAAAGCAGCTGTTGAGGTATCACCTATAGTTCTATTCATGTTAAAAAAAAACATTATGGCTAACTGTGCTATTAACGGATCTTCTAGGAGGCTATATTACATATTTAATAAGTTACATTTGAAAGTCAATAGAACAAGATTACCTCTTCTCTGGGATTTGAAAAACAAAATAGTGTGTGATTATATAATGGATTCAGACATATATTTTGTAGATACCAGTGGTAAAATGGCATTTCATTTAAAGGTTCAATATTACAGCATACCTTGGCATCACTTGCTTTCCAAGCCTCACTTTCAGTGGAGTGAAGAAAAATGTGTTCCATTCCTCATTCTGGAACATCACTCTGATCCATAAGTGGTGAACAATTGTTACAGATTTGAAAACACTATATTAAATGTAGGACTGATTGCACTGGTCCTGTTGATTGTGATGAATCTAGGTGCAGTACCTGCCAAAAAGGATTAATGACACAAAAGTAATATGGGTATCAGTCAATGCCAATGAGAAACTGGTGCACTGCTACTATAAAGTAACACCTGCTTGATTTATGATTGTTAGATTTCTTCATAATATGTTATACAGCTAAATGCATACTATTCTGTATAATGTATCTTTTACGATGTGATGTGAGTGGTGAAGAATCACCATTGGAAACACAAGAGGATAACCAAACATATACTACATTTCCAATAAGAACTTGATACATTGAGAGTCAGTAAACTCAGTAAATCCTATAAAGAAATGTTTGGCTATATTGGGATGATCTAGAATGATTGTGTGTGCCTGTTTAGGTTAGTTACCTTCTAATAAAGCAGGACAAGAGCAGAATAAGAACTGCTACTAGGTTATTGATTTTAAAGTAAAGAGAAGGTAGAGAAGCTTGATGACCAGTGTATGCAAGGTCCCATTGCAGGTCTAATCACTGTTCTTGTAAGATGTGCACATTTACATTTGGCATGAGGAGGTTTTAACTGACTTGACTTCATTGTTGGTGGTCAGTATCAAGGGGAGGTATAGAGCTAGAGATTTACCTCAGTATTGATATGTATGATGAGAATTGCTAACTGTCCAAGTAAATATCCTAATTCAAGCACTTCCCAGAGGTATAGGTCTAGTTACAACCTCAACTGCAGCAATCACAATAGTTTCACCCCTTTTAATTCCCTCATCCCCAGTCCATGGGCGTCCGCAGGGAGCTGCAAAGGGGGCACTTGCCCTCCTTGGAAGGCCACCAGTTCACGGCCTTCTAAAGTAAGAAGGGCGCATCTGGAGTCACCCTGGCCCCACCACATCAGGAGTTTCTGATTGCTCCTGATGTGTCACATGACAGTAACATCATGATGTCACGCAGTTTCCCCTCCCCTTACATTTTAAGCTGTAAAGTCCCACCTCTAAGGCCAAATTAATAATATAATATGATATTGCTCAATTTGTTCAGCTGTGGTTCTGTTTAAAAGAATCCTCACCTTATTAGGATGATGGAAACAGGTTCAGCAAACCTATTAGACAGTCTAAATTAAAAGAAATTTTGTGTTTAGCCCATGTTTGAAGAGGGATGGATTTGGTCCTTCACATTGTTTGACAGGTACATTCTGTA
This sequence comes from Pipa parva, assembly GCA_019650415.1. Lineage (NCBI taxonomy): Eukaryota > Metazoa > Chordata > Amphibia > Anura > Pipidae > Pipa > Pipa parva. Next base: position 7,273 of record WMED01010613.1, on the reverse strand, counting down.
ATTTAGTAAGTGTAGGAAAAGATAAGAGTTTAGTTTATGGGGCATAATTACCCATTTCGACCATATTGATTAGTTTAACTTGTCAGTTTTCTTAGAGAATTTCTTTATTGTGACAGCAGTATTTTAATAAACCAACAATTTATAACTCTTTGTGAATACTTGGTATTAATAAACTTACAATGAGTACTTGTACAGATTGTTTTAGAACATCTTATATTAGGAACATACAACAATGTATCAGTTCTACTTTGACATAAAAGTTTTTGTTTTGTTTTACCATGTATAGTTGTGTTACTTAACTGTTGGTATAAACCTTTTCCTTTTTGTTGATTATTATTATTATCTAAAAAAAAAAAACCTGTCAGTTTTCATTTCCCTGTACTTTTCAATTTCCCTGATTTATCAAGGATCTTTAAAAATGTTTCCACATGGAAATAAATTGTTACTGATGCATTTTACAGTTTTTCTCAATGGAACATTTTGGACTGTGACTAAGCGACAGGACCAAGTCCATAGAGAATAATGGGTTTACACCAGTCTGAGGGAGGAGAATTTTTTTTTTTTGGTCGATAAAAATTGTCTTCAAACAGCTTATTAAATAAGAGAAAACAGTGATATCATCAAAAATAGGCTGTTTCTCCTGCATTTACTAGTTGAAAAACTTTTCGACTTGTCCTAATGTGTGTAAAATCTGCAACAAACTGATTTTTCTCTGGGTTTTTGTGTGATTGTTGACATATGCCATCATCTAGCTGAAGTGAATGCTGATCCTACAGGGCATTTCCACTCAAATTAACACACACAAACATTTTCACATACACAGATTTTTTTCACTAAATTGATGACAGTTTTATAAACTGTAAAAATGTAAAAACTGTGAGGTAGGCTTCTTTAAATTTGCAACGCAATTACAGTCTTATATTTAATATAACAGATATCAATTGAAAAAAAAAAATTTTTTGAGGGATAATGAAAAAATTCTGCATTTTTAATATTCTTTTTCTAAAAAAAAAAAATGCGTTAACCAGGTGAGAAATTGTACAATATAAAATAATGTCAGATGTCACACTATTTAAAGTAGCGCTATTGTGTTCGGAGTGCCCTGCAATCAAGTTTCTAAAGAACCACCTGTTTCTGCTGCTTATCATTCTCAGTGGAAGGATCCTTTTTCTAAAAGACGGTTTAACAGAATGTTCATTGTTTCTTCTCACCTAATACCACAAAAGATTAAGGTCAAGTTACATTAGCCCTGATCCAGGTTTGTTCACTTATTTTCAGATGCTGTGGTATGAGAAACCTTTTTCTCCTTTATTTATATAGAGCAGATATAGAGAACATACTAACTCTATACAGATAATGAGTTGAGTGAAAGCGACCCCAGAACTATGTGTTTTAACCATGATAATTATGTCAACCCATGGCTTTGGTGCTACTTAATGGGCAATAAAAAGTATACACCTAATGAACATTAGTGCATTTTACTTATAAAGAGCACTAAAAACAAGCCATTTTATTTTAAGAGCAAGGACCTGCATCTCAATAAGAATAACAGTGGAAGCTAGTGCTTGCCTGGAGACCTTGAGATAGTCCAGCACCAAATTTGAGGCTAAGGTCCTAATTGGCATTTTGACATAGTTTGCAATTCAACTGCAACAAAACACTGAATGCATGTCTACAGAAGACTATGAGATGCCGAGGTGTGCATCATCATGGCCTGATTAAATGGGAAAAAATATGTACATAGGCGTTTATTGAATTAAGACTTCTACTTGCTATTGGTATTTGTTTACTCAAATTTTGTTACACTTTTAAATGATACCATTTACATTCAGATTTTGGCCAGTCAATTCAACATTTCAATATTTGGGGAAGCTTCGAAATTGTCATTCTCCAGACTAGCTGACCACACCTGGAAGTACTTGTAGTTTTCAAAATATCCCTTCCTTCCAAATATTTGATGGGTGAATGGTAAATTGCATGATGACTATCCCAATTTATTGCCATATCAGCTACATATATTTTTGTTCCCTCAACAAGCCAAAGAATGGATTTGCCAGTGTATGGCTACCTTCAGAAATCCTAGGGAAAAATCAACCTTTAAAGATGGGGAGAGGAGAACATGCTGGAAAAATATAGTGCAAAGGAAAGATTGTTAGAACAATGCTTGGACTACCAGAGCATTTAGAAGGCAAGAGCAGGACGCTAAACCAAAAAAAATCAATAATATATTAGCTAATGTTTCTTTTGGGATATACCTGTATATTAATACAACAAAAATACTTTTTATGACTGTTGTCCTCTATTAAGTATAGTGACACCTCTAATCTGTGTAACTAATATCCATCAGCAGACTCTGTGTTGTATATTTATAAAGTTAAATCCCACTGTGGCATTTATAGAATTAAGTTTAAATACCCTTGGGAACTGTTATTATCTGAAAGATTAAGAATATGTGTATCTGGTAAAGCAGGGGCTAACTATATTCTCTTTACATATAAAGTAGGATAACTGCTCTTGAACTACTGTATATCTACAGCATTTCATCAACAAGTACTATAGCAATCACAGTCACAGTTGCCATGTATATCTACTAGTATAACGTGGCCCAGGCTGACTAAAAGTTAGCCTATTTTCCTCCAAAGTTGCGAAGCAACAGTCGCTTGCACAGCAGGGCAGTTGTAGGTGTATGGTTGTATTAACTAAGTGGCTAATCACTATTTACAGCACCCCAATACAGTGTTTAAAAAAAAATGGGGAAGGTTGGTCCAGTTCTTTGTCTTTCACTTATCTAATGGGAGCACCTGGTTTTGCTATTTGTTCACACACCCAGCAGATAAGAATGAGGTTAGCTTATAGACTACAGTAAAACTCGCTCAAGGGGCAAGAGGCAGAATTAATGAGTTAACAGAATAGACTGAGCTTCAACAAGCTGGGTTAGTAGAAAAAAAAACAGGCATTACCGAGTCCAGTGTATTGCAATAGCACTAATGGTTGCTTCCTAAGGAGTGTTTTGTTGGGGTTTTTGCCGCAATAGAATCTCATACTACCAAGTTTTTATGGTGTTCAAGATTGTAAATGATCTGCATGTATTTCTTGTTTAATGTGATTAAGTGATTTTATTATACAATCTGCCATTGCAGCAGGAACACAGTTTCTTTTCTTTAAGAAATTCAGGTGTCCAGAACCCTTTTGTTACTGTGTGGTTCTCCCAACACTTGGAGGGTTCGTCCTTTCCTGGATCAACCTAAGTAAAAAGAGAAGCTATTGCCTAAAGAAGTAATTTTGTATGTACCAGGTTGGCTTCATGTGTGACATCATCATTTTTGTTGGATTATTGAGCATATGATTAGCCTTTCCAAAGGAGAAAGTTATTCAGGCATGTCAAAAAGATAAAAATATACTGGGAAGATGCTTGGGGAAAAAGCAACTAAAATGGAATAAAAATGAATAAAAACTGGAAATATTTTAGGAAAAGGGAAATTGGCAGTATAGTAAGTTGTGGTAGTCCAGGCAACAGGAAAGCCAGTGTGGTGGTAGATTGTTGTTGTTTGCTTTACTATATGCTGGCTCTAATGACTAATCAGTGGAGCATTTAATTTATTTTATACCAGGAAAGTCTTAATTTTTGCTACACAGCTGTGCATTCTATGACATGTTCCATGCTCAGGACCTCTCATGGGTGTTTATGTGACATAAAGGTCTAGCTTGCCTATAATTCTGTCCAACTAAGAGCAAAAGCAATAAAAAATCCCTACCAATGTGACCATAGTTGCCATCTGGTTGTAATATGCTTTACAGCTGAACATTCAAAAATGCACCCCTTTTTTCTTTCTAAATTCAGCAACCTAGCCCTTTTCTAATCACTATACTATGCTAACAGTCTGAGGATACAATAATAGACAGTGGAAGTGAACAAAAGGAATAAAGTATACTAGTTGTACTTACATCACAATATCTTTATTGCATGAACCTGTTGTACATTTTTTAGTCTTAAGTCATATGTGAATACAGTAATCATCCCCAAAAACCCAATCTGATGATATACCGGTAGTCACTATCTGTTAGGCTTTCTGCAAAAGTCCCACTGTGTAATCTCCATATTTGGTCTACACTGGCCTTGCAAGGGACAATCTGATCCCTCAGATTGTTAACTGACATCAGATTTTTAGTGATTTTACCAAATACAATGGGGCAAACATGACCTGGTGTTTTAACCTATAGCAATCAAACAGCAGGTAGCCTTGATCACCTTACACAGATGGAATATATTAGCTAATTGTTGAATTGATTGCTATTGGTCACTACTTATAGAAAACATTGAACAGGGTGTGTCAAAAGTTAGGAACCATCCAAATATCTGTAAGAATGTTTATGTTAGGTTCAATTCTCATCATTAACACTATGCAGTAGGCTAATGGCTATTCACCTTACCTGTTACACTTCTTCATCCAATCCTTGCCTTTATTTGGGTCATTACATGTCACTTGGCTTTGTAACCTGACACCGAATTCTGATTTTCAAATGAACTAGTTTGTAACTGATTCATATTAATCATTTATGAATAAAAAGAGAAGTGTTTGACCTGGAAGATGAGTTCTAATGTCTGGGTATTTTCAGAGGCCCTGGTATGTACAGAGCAATCGTACAGTTGAATCAAGGGGTGTGACTACAGGGGGTTACACTACATCCTGTACCTGGATTTGGTGAATAGTTGGAAATTCCAGAACAGCAAATGAACCAAATTTTTAGAGTGAAAAATATGTAGTCTCTAGATAAATATAATTTTTTAATGGAAATATAAGACTTTTGGAACGCCAAAACAAAAATATAGTAAAGAGTCAGTGGCTTATTCGTGAAAGGCTAAATAGTTGCGCAAAGGTGTAAATTCACATTTATTTACCACTTCCTCATATTCGGGTATTCAGCAAACTCTGCAATGTGGTGAATTCGAGATCAATTTGGATGTTTACAATGATTGTGGACTAATGGAGCACTTGGCACCACTTTATGTGCGCAGGCACTGGTAATTCTCCTATTCATCAAGCGTCACAGTCTGTAAAGTAGTGAATTTGACAAGACATATTGTGTCACATTCACCAGTTTTACTTTGCCAGATTAAAGTGGTGAATTAGGGGGCTGATGGCAGAGATCCTACTCTCCGACTGACTACGCCACACTACACAAAAGACAAATACTGACGCATATGCATTTTCTCTATGGGAATTCTCTGTTTAGGGAAGAGAGTAGAAGACTATCAGAGCATAGCAAAGTGATGAGAAAAAACAGTCAAATTCTTGCTTTGATGAATAGGCCCCCTAAATTTCTCTCCATATTAAAGTTTATTTCAATTGAATTATAAATATCACAATCCTCGTTAACCACAAACAGCATTCCTGGATGCAAGTGAACTTGATCCAGGCTAATATGAGCGGAGCTGCTTCACAACAAAAGCAATATTTGTATCTATTTTGGCACCAAACTGTTTTTTTTTTTGGAATTAGATCACCACACTATCATTAGCACTGAATTAAATTGCTAATATTTGTTAAATAATGTGACTGCGTTAATGCAGTGGGTTAGCAGGACTGATTACAGTGTCGGCAAAAGTGCCAAAGAATGTGCGTCTGCACGTTAGTCTGGGTTTATATAGATATACGTTTATTTGCAAGTTCATTTCCTTATTGATGAAGTACTGCATTATGTGTTTGCTTTCCTGTGTCCTTTGTGTTTGTTGTGTTTGTGTCTACACCTTTAATTATGTATAAGGCTGATGCTTGGTTAAAATTACATTAATCCTTGTTAGTTTAACTCCCTGAAACATGCTGCGGTCGACTTGCTGAGGGACTCCATTTGAACACTGCAGACTCACAGTACATTATTCTCCCTCCTGTCCCCTTAGTTTTGACCCTTCATTTCACCCCGTCATCATAAAATATCATCTTCTCTAGGGTGTCTACTTTTTCATTTTTGTAACCAGTCTTTGTTGAATAGTCTTTTGTTTGAAGCCACAAATCTACAAGCCACTCCCCAGGTATGGATTTGTGGAAGGGACATTTCTCTAGTCATGTTCCCAATCTGGAGATCTGCTGAGGCGTTTGGTTACATGCAGTTTCCCCCTGCCTGCTCCATTGGTATAACACTTGCTACACTAATGTGCAAGCTGACACCTACACAGCTTCTGCTCAGAATGTTGCGTGAATGTAGTCATACCAGCCTAAGTAGAAAATGGGTTTTTGCATACTAATAAACTGCACCTGAGGGTTATTTATTAAAGGACGAATTCGGCTGTCCAGTTCGGGTCACTGCATTGGGAAAGTCACAAACTCACTTCTCCTTATTTATTAAGTGGCAGCTAGACTTGGTGAACAAGAGAAGAGCGTCAGACACTGGCGGATTCATAGTGCGGTGTAGTTAGTTTAATAGTAGCAGGATGCAGAGTCATGCACAGTGATGTAATAGTAGCCTATTTATACAACAAGCGTTGTCTCTAACTTTTAGTGTCTTTTAATGACATTTTGTTGGGGTTATCCAGCCTATCTACAGTATATTGAGTAAGTGGAGCTCTCTAGGTGCACTAGTAGGGAAGTGTAAAGCAACCTTAGTATGGACGACACCATGTGGTAATAGTGTTGCACAAATTAAAACATTTTACATTTTATTTTATTTTTTTGTAAAAATGGAACTGATTTCTCTTCACTTTAAAGTGTAAGTAAAGTTATCGACCAAACTATACATATATATTATATTTATAAAACAAACAAAGCACCGTACTCCACCCTACTGCAATTCACTTAATTACCTTGGTGCATGTAGAAAAAATTAACATGCACATAAACTGCTACAGCACACAAGGATTTTTAGGAAAAATACAAAAAATATTTATTGTTACATCACCTAAGTCAACGTTTCGGTCAATGAATGAGACCTTTTTCAAGACAACTTACAGGTAAAACAACATTAAAATTGCCTTTAAATAGACACACCCGTGCTCCCAGAATGCATCACCATCAGAATGCACCATGATGTAACTCACCAGAGCACCACCTAGATTGGAGGAATGTGTAAAAAAAACACAAACAAACAATAAGATTAAAGGGGAAATGAAATAAAAGGGGAAGTAAACTAACAGAATAAAATAAAAAGTGCAAGGAAAAAAAGACTGATAAAGCAATCCCACAAAGGTAATAAAAGGCAAGTTTATTCGAAGAAATATAGGAAAGATATATAAGAGGTTGGAAACCCACAGTTAAATACCCAGGATATAAATATATAT
>WMED01010612.1:0-15673 GCA_019650415.1 Pipa parva | reverse complement strand
TTTTTATTTACGATTTACACAACGTGCCAACTTTTCTGATTTTGGGGTTTGTAGTTCAACATTTTCCGATAGTCCTATATTTATCTGTTAGGATTCTGCTGTTACAGTTCATTTCTGTTCAAACTTTTCAAAGTAGCAAGTTATATGCAGGGGGTTTAGGATGAGGACGTGGAGTTCCTTAGACTTCAAACCTGGAACTAACCAGCACAAATAACTTTGGTATAAACATCCTGAAGCCTTGAAGTGTAACAGAAAATTCAAGTCCTTTGGAGCACAATAATAAGCTCAGGAGCATAACTATTCTGGTGCAAACTTCACTGTTAGGAGTAGGTATTGCAGTGGTCCACTTGCCAAAAGAGACTGGCACAGTCATTTCTTTGTGAGCTGGGTTTAGTGAGAACCCACTGGTCTCTCCAAGAGAACTTTGAATCAATTTCCAAGCTAATTGGTCAATAAAGAGGAAGACAGAAACATGAGTAGCAAGGTCAGGAATAAATAAATAGAAATAAAGAGAAAATCAAGTCTTCTGGTAGCAGATATGTTCAGGTACCAATAAAAAAAAACACCTCTATAAGCATTAAACACTATTAAAAGTCTACAATAATAAAGTTACATACATATACAATACCCACGTCTCATGGTAAAAAGGATTGTAGGCAGGATGAAAATTTCCTACAATCATTTTTGTATACAGTATGCCCCTGACCAGACACAAAATCAAGAACCCAAAAACCCAGACAAAATCATTAAAAGTATATGTCAGCTTATATCAGGATACAGCCATGTCTCATTGCTTGGTAATGGGACAATGCTCCAAGTTCTACAAATCCCCAAGTTAAAACAGTGAGTGTAGCCATTGTGCAGTGCTTGAGTTTCGGTGCAAGCTGGCATTGTTAGTGCTCATTTGATAGTCTCATTTTCTTAGCCCCTTGTACTCCAGGATCTTCAGAATAAGTGTTTCTAGGAGTTTCAATTCCACTTTTTTTGTTTTAAGTGCTTTTTGGCACAAAGCATACAAAATATTTTTTGTAAAGCTTTGTGACAATAAATATAAGCCTGTTGAGCCTTGTTGAGGTAAAGCCCATTAAACAACATTTTGAGAGGTCTACTTCTTTTGCTCTATATGGTTTGGTAGGGAACTTTGTCTCTCAAAGCACTTCATCATTACAGATGTATGAGAAAAAGATCTGTAACATTCAAAAATGGTACTAACATTCTTGACCTTACGCACTGGAAATTCAGTAGACATTCTGAAATGAGAATGACCTATGACTAGTTTCAAATAGATATTAAAAATGCCAATGAAAACAACAAGTTGATAAGCAAATTATTAGCTTTTATAGGACCCACTTTAAAAAAAAAAATTCTTATACGAGTCTTACAATTGAAAGTATAACCTCGTCTGTCAAAGACAATAAATTCTTTGATGGAAAGTGATTTTTTTCCTTCTTGCCATAAGCATCAGGAATCCCTGGAATTGGCAAAACATTCTTGAATCATCTGGGCAGTTTCACTTATCTAATTTTATAGCCTATGAGAGATCTGCTCTTGTAAAATTTATTGCTACTAGATGAACTTTTTTAAAGGCAGCATCATAAATTTTACTTAAGGCTTTAAGATTAGAAGTAAAACATGCTTTCTCATTTGCTCTCCTTAGAGAGTAGCATCCTCAACTCTTTATATATTTACCTGTTACAGCTGATGGATCATCATAGCTGTTAGCATCCATCAAAATATCCATCCAATACTTTGACAAGTAACAATCTTATAATTATTACTACATAATTGATCAAATGTTCATGCTTGTAAAATTTCAGCAAAACCAAAGAAAGTGTCAGGGTCTGTATCCGGCAAGGACAGTTTATTAAAAGGCTTTTTTCAGGTCAGGAAATTAATTACTGATTCTTGACTGATCATTGTCCAATTTAACTGTCTGCCTGTCTACCAAATGTATCATTGCTGTCCAACAGATATGATTTTTGGCTTGTTTACTGGACTTTGAGTGAGCTCTACCAACCTCTATCAATTACCTGTCTTCTGGGTATTACACAAACTGCAAACTCAAACATTAGCTTTAAACTATCTTACCCCATCCTGTTTCCTGCTTCCTCCCTCTGAGTTTCTAGCCACACCAGCCTAAGTTAGTTCTGAATCTTTACAAAAAGAGAATGTTTGGGGAATATTTATAAAGGTCAAAAGAGTTTTTCTCACTAGTTAATGCAGGAGATACAGCCTCTTCTATCAATATCACCATTTTTCACCTATTTCAAAAGCTGTTAAAAGCAAATGTTATCACCCAGAAGCATTTGCCTACCTGAAGCTGGCATAAACCATTATTATTTAAGGGGTTGGTCCTGCCACAGTCAAAAAGAGATTTCCTATGGAAAAAGGATATTGATCTGAAACAGAAGGTTAATCAGCCGAAACAAAAAGCATAGTGAAAAGGAAATTGATGCCAAACATGGTGAAACTAATCAACATTAAAGCAATGTTACATTGTGGATATTTATAAAAAGGTGAAATGGTCAAAAAGATTTGGTTTACCATACTTTACTACTTTTCAACCATGTCGCTTAGCTAAAAATTGCCGTTTACCATTATATTTTTGTATGTATATTGTGGAAGACTGGGACAGAATGTCACTGATTTTGTGTAAAATGGTGTATTGTAAAGTTGTTGTACTATGTTGTATATTTGTTTTTCTATATAACAATGTGTGCAGCATGTAGTATAGAGAAAGCAGTAGGCAGTTCTACTGAGAGTTAATCCAGAAATATCACCAGTGCCTCAGGTGAGGTGAGTGTGAGTTACTAATTACAGGGCTTTGTAGAGAATATAACTCTTATTAAAATTGTTCACTCTTCTCCAGCTTGTTGGGGGGGAGAGGTTCCACCCAGTGAGACATATTGCTGTATGATAAAGGGTACCTGGGGGTAGGAGACCTCTAGGTGTGCCAGAGAGCAAGGTTGTCCTGCAGAGCTATCCTTATCTCCAGAGCTATCCTTATAGCTGTGGTCCTGAGAGAGTGAAGACATTCATGGGATACGCGACCCTAGGAGGATGTTACAGGAGGGAGTTCTGTGGAAGAAGACTGTCCCTAGCTTAGAGGTAGGTGTAGGGTTAGTTAATGTTAAAGGGCGCAGTAGTGCATGCCAGTGTATACTCTAGGAGAACGACAGTGCAAAGTTGCAACAGGAGTAAGTGAAGGGGTAGCCCCAAGAGAGTGAGGTGGACATCCTGCTCTCAGTTAGGGACTTGAGGTCAGGGCTAAGGCTTCCCTGTCCCCTGTGTTCTTATGCTGTGCTGCTTTGTTAAGTAGAGAGAGACCAAAGGCTGCTGCTGGATAAAGACTGATGTTTCCAGTATGAGACGCTGCTAAGAGGAGACCAGAGCATTGGTACCAGTGTTGTGAGTAAAACAACTGTTTATTTTGTTCTGACTTTTTCCTCTACATTAAATGTAACATGAATTATACTTAAGGGAAAACTGCTGCTTAACTGTCAGCTTGGGTGTTAAAGGGGCAGTTGTTGCTATACTTAGGGGTTTCACTGGCTAAAATATGCTACCTGCTCTCCAATCATTTGACTATTTCCCCACAATATGTTTATTTATAAAGCACCGCTAGATTACACAGTGCTGTACAATTGTAATACAGACATGAGAAAAGAGATTAATGTTGTACAAGTGAAGTAAATTTAAAAAAATCACAGTGTCAAGCACTGACCGATACAAGAGGATGGAGCTCCCTGTCCCATACAGCTCACAGTCTATATTGGAGGGAGACTTATATACACAGAAAAGTGGGTAATAAGTGCTAGATCATTAGTCTAAAAGTGCCAATAATAAGCATATTTGCAAGTGGATGAAAGACCTGAAAACCAGTGCTAGTGCTCAAAGAGATAGGATTTAGAATTCCAGAACTGGGGGCAACAAGAGAGAAGGGTTTAATTCAAGACTGGGCAGTGCTGGTGAATGGCATGCAAAGCTTTGTGAGGAACAGATTTGACAACAAGGAATATATGGGCACACAATTGAGGAGATGCAGGGAAACCCAGTGGAGTGAAGTGCCTTAAATGTCAGAAAAATGGACACTGTAAATATATATATATATTAATAATTCTTTTTTTTAATAGGGATCCATAAAGCATTGCGCAATATTCCATTCCTCAACTCTTGATCTGGAAAAAAAAAGTAGTATTTCTCATGGGACAGAGCCAGTAGAAATCACAAAATTCCTTCAAAGTTACATGTTTAATATTTTTCCTACCAAACTTTACCTATTCTTTTTTTTTTTTTTTTTTTTAAACGCAAAAATGGAAAAATAAAAAAAAGCTAAAGTGTCAAAATTTTAAAACTGTCCCATCAAATGTTACATTCCAGGACTACAACTATTGATAAGTGGGTATGTATGGTTTTAATACTTGTATGGTAGAAGTCGCCCCCTGCCTCCAGTGTTGAAAAATACACTTGGGGAATAATTAACTAATATAAAAAGAGACAGCACATTTCTGAAATAAATATAAAATGATGCACATTACTAAATATGGGTTGTTCCATTTGTTGTGGAAGTGAAAATGCACAATAGCAGCTTGACTCCAAAAAATACTTTTTAACAGAACTGCAGAACCTGTCCAAATATATTAGATTCAGTTCTTGCTAAAACATCCATTATAATACTGGTGATCCAGATTACTTAGTGGACCTAAATAACGTGTGCTGATAGAAGCCATGAGTCCTGTAGAAAAATATTGCTAAACATACTATTTTGCTTTATTGACTAGTTCTGAAGCTCATAAGCTTTAAATAATTGGAGATTCCAGGTTGTGATGTTTACTCTTCAGCTCCGGCAATACTAATAACTCCATCTGCGCTCTTATCACCATGTATTAAATGTTTCTCTCATTAGCACATAACTGATTACCCTGGCATAAAGATGACAGAAAAGTGTTTCATTGATATGTGTACAACAGATCTGTCTAGCAAAACCCAGGATGACTACAACCCATAAGGTTAAACTGATTTTATGTGACCTCTGATAATTACCCTATATGTTAGCATTTTCAAGAAAATGAGCATTAAATGTTAGAGAAAAGTTATTACATTGGTATCAGATTGCAATTATTGGGGACATCCATCCAAACCTCTGTGCCATATTACAGAGCTTAAACCAAATAAGGTATTAAAACTTAAGCACAATAAAGTGCATGAGCACTAGAGTGTTGTTTCCATTAACCTCACAGCACACAGAGTTCTGAAACCATTAAGGCCAAGAAACACTATACATTTGTTCTTATAAAGATGTCATATTTTTGGAACGCAGTCATTATACGTAGTCTAACAATAACATTTTCAGTATACCTTTGCTTTGGCTGATTTTAAGATATTTATTAAACAATTACAAAGCCTTGCCAGGTATCTTAAGAAAACACAGATGATGACCATATGCATTTTTAAGTACCATATTTACCGCTTCATAAGACGCACTCCCCCCCCCCCCCCCCCCCCCCCCCCCCCCCCCAAAAAAAAAGTTTGGGGAAAATGCCAGTGCTTCTTATGGAGAGAATGTTCCATTGATTGCTGCAGGGGGGTGCTGGGAGAAGGGATATAAGAGCAGGAAAAATTCCCCCATTCCTGGGTAATTTTTACAGTATTTTTGTATGTTTTTGATAACTGGTACAGTACAACACCCTTTTTTAACATTTTCTCCATACCATTTACTTCATATTGGTCAACTTATTATCATCAACACATTCACTTTCTTTTCTCTTTTTTCCAAAAGATCCTTATTGGTCACCAGGATTCCACACCTCAGATCAAGTTAGCCAACACAAGGGATAATTGCTGAGATTTTTTTTTTAAACATTGTTGAATTCCAAATAACCTTTCATATTAAAGGAGAAGTAATAGTTTTTGTAATGTCAAGGGGTAATTTTCAAGGGGGAGAGGTAAGATACTCACCAATCAGGGATTGAAGCTCCAGCACTTCCCCTGTTCTCTGTACTCTGCAGAGGTCTTCTTCTCTTGACAGGCATTGTGGTCCTCTTCACTTTACTCCACTTCCTATCAGTTTCACGAAAGAGAGCTAGCACAGTAGCAGTGCTACATCAGAAAACTGCTACTGCACTTGCTCTATTCAGCAAAACTGATTGGGAGAGGAAGTAAAGAGGATCATGGTGCCGGTCAAGATATTTAGACATCATATAATTGCAGAGAGCAGGGGCAGCACTGGAGATTAAAAATGTGATATGTGAGTATTTCCCTCCTCCTTAAAAATCTCCCCTTGACATAAAGAGCCTATGGTTTTTCTTTGTTGCTTACATAGACTATACTACACCATAGAGCTCAGGGCATGACCTTATGAGGACATATACCTGAAGGGATAGTTATGGTGTAAGCTTTTTGTCCAGCAAAATAATATTCCATTCTTAATATTGTCCAAAAACATTTCCATAAAAATGGTCTTTATGCATTAAATGGGAATTTCACCTTGGTAATATATTATACATAACATAGATATTACACATAATCATTATCTATGTAAAATGTTTACATTTAGCCTGGATTTGCTTTGTATATTCTACTCTCCACCTCTTGATCTCACAATTCTTCCTAAACACTGCAGGGAGTTGTAGCTGCAGGATACACTGCTTTGTGATTGATGTATATACAGACCAATCAGAAAGTAGTTGCACAAATGAGGAGCAAGTTTAGTTTCCAAACATTTTTGTGTTAGTAATTAAAAGCATGGATCATGCACAAGCACGAGCCATCTACTTCTCAAACTGTACTCTCTAAAGACCACTAACAAACAGGCACACATGCACACTAATATTTCATCTATATTGCCATGGAATATATTAAGCAAAGGACTGGGAATGCTCAACAATTAAGGAGGTTGATGTTGCTACTAAGAGGATTTTCTAATGCTGAGATACGATGACACAGAGAACTCCTGCTGATTGGTACCCAAAAAAGGAAGTAACCTCTACAACTGACAGAATGAGCCAAGGAAAAGTAAGAGCCAGAACTGCTCCTTAGTAGAACAGCCCCTGGGGAGCATTACAGGGCAAAGGACCAGAACTGGAATATGATGTTAGGACTGGGTTTCTTAAAACTAGCATTTAAGTTTTGTCAAGTTGCTTCCTTCCTTTTCTACTTGATTCATTAGAAATTCAATGGACTGAAGAGTTTATTCAGGAAACCACGGTACAAAGATAATGACAACTTGTCTAGAATATAGAAACATAGCACAGAATTTAATCATTGGCAGTGGAAGAGCAGCATGTTGAAAGATCAAATAGGACGTGTTGATAAGAGGTAGAAGCACATAGCTAAAGAAGATTATTTAGCCATAAGATGGATCACTTGCATAAATTGTTTCAACAGTATAACTATGAAAATGTATCGAGTGAAAATGTGAAACCTGTATCCCACTGGTATAGCAGAACCACTTAAAGCCAATAAATATAGTTCACTATTATCCATATAAACATTTACACCACAGTTTGTCCATATAAGTGCTGCTCCACTTGGTCAACTGCTGTCTCCAGTGCAGAGTTTAAATGGCAATAAATCTGAAAAATAATAATAAACGCACAACAACTAGTATTAGTACCTTATCATTGCAATCAAATGTACAGAATGAAGGTACAGCCCAGAAGTTACAGATTCACACGTCTTGTATAGAATGGAATACACACTTTGCCACGCAAAAAAAAAAAAGTATACAAAAGGTGACTCTTGTGTTTGTTTAGAGTGAATAGAGAACCCTATTTTCCAGTTGTCTGGAAACTCACTAGATTGCTCAACAATAAAAATCAACCACAACTTTGTATAGACATATCTCATAACAGTGTATTCAAATCCAAATAATGTAATTTATCTATATTTTTATTTCTAAAGCGCCACTAGGTTACGCAGTGCTGTACAATCCAACAATACAGTTATAATACAGACATGGGAAAGTGTGTAACAAAGAACAAGTGAAGTAAATTACAAACATATAAACAAGTAAATACATCACTCTAAGTGCCAGGCCATGATTGAAACAAGAGGATGGAGGTCCCTGCCCCATAGAGCTTAAAATCTAAATAAAAGGAAGATTTACATAGGAGGGTAACAAATGCGGTAGCATAAAGTGACAATTCATTAGCTTATAGATGCCAACTAAATGAAATAAATACAAAATAGTTAAAAGATAAAATATGGACATGAAAACCAGTACTAGTGATCCAAGAGATAAGACTTCAGTTTAGTTTTGAAGATATTTATGGATTGCTCTTGGCGGAGGTAAAAAAGGTATAGAATTGCAAAGGGTTAATGACAAGAATGGGCGGTCTTAGTGAGGGGTTCATGAAGAAGGTTGCCTTGTGAAGAGCAGAGTTGATGGCTAGGCGTATATGAGCAAACAAGGGAAGATATGTAGGGAGGGGCAAAAAAGAGTGAATTGCTTTGAATGTTAAAAATAGGACACTGTAAAGAATGTTTTGTAACTGGGAGCCAAGGAGCAGACAGGAGTTGGGAGAGAGGGAAATTCTTCTAGCAGCAGAATTTAGAATAGATTGGAGTGGGAAAAGATGGAAACTGGAAGGCCAGTTAGAAGGGCATTGCAATAGTCCAAGCAGGATAAGATGAGGTCACACATGAGGATGTTAGCAGTAACCTGAGAGAAATGGACACATCTTGGCAATGATCTGAAGGAAAAAGTGACAGTTTTTAGCAGTGGTAGCAATGTGCTTAGAGATGGAAATAGTCAAAAGCCACCCCAAGACAATGTGCCAAAGTAACAGGGTTAATAATCACATCAACTGAAATGGAAAAGGAGGGAGCAGGACCAGGTTTAAGTGGGAAAATAATCACTTAAGTTTTATCAAGATTTAATTTGAGATGGTGCCGAGCCGTCCAAGAGGAGATAGCCAGGAGAAAGAGAATTTAGCATTGATTTCAGGTGTTCATGCAGTGGAAGATAAGTAAATTTGGGCGTCATCCACATACAGGTGGTATTTAAGACCAAATGAATTGATGAGGTCACCCAGTGAAAGCATGTACAGAGAGAACAGGATGGGGACCAAGGACAGAGCCTTGAGGCAAAATAATGCTAATAAAATTAATAATAATAATCTCTACGTGTTTTTCTGGGTTCAGTGTTCTGCATCATCAGGAGATTAAAGGGGAACTATAGTCAAATTACATATTTTCAAATGCAGTACTATATCTTAGTCAAAAGTGTTTCTTCCCAGTTTTATGTGAATCAGAATGATTGAGTAGGCAGCACTGATAAACTCTCACACTAGGAAATATGTGTGTGACGTGTACTGGCCAGTTTTCCATGAAAAGATATCTTGCCTTGGATATTTTTGCCCTACTTAGCACATGTGCACAAGTCAGCTTTCCCTCTGTAATCTCCTGCATGCCAACTTAATTTATGCAGCCAAAAGGTCAGCACACTGCTTAACCAATAGCAGTCAGGAAGAATTTTCTTCTCATGTTGCCTAACTTGCAGAACAGAAAGATCAGAGGGAGCAGGGAGAGGAAAAGGTTAGCTCTCAGGAAAACTAATTAAGGGAACAAATAGAAGGTATTATTTCTTCCCTAAACATTTTTTAACTATTTGTGTCAGCAATTGGCTTAGTATAAAGGAGTTTTATATGTATGTGTGCAGTTATATCAGCACTATAGTGCCCCTTTAATGATAATGGAGGATCCATGTCCTTACTGCTTATAAAGGCTCCTACTGCTAGTAGTTATCTAGATCGGAAGACTCAAGGGTAATTCAGCAAAGTGCGAACTTACCTTGCGATCCTTTGATTCAGCTCGCCAAGACTGGTATGCGCTCCCTTCTCTCTTGCACACGCACATCACCGAACGCTTTAAAGGTACTTCGCCTCACCTCGCTACCACTCGAGTCGCCTTGCCGAGACGAAGTACCTTTAAAGCATTTGGTGATGTGTGCGTGCAGGAGAGAAGGGAGCGCATACCAGTCTCGGCGAGGTGAATCGAAGGATCGCAAAGTAAGTTCGCACTTTGCTGAATTACCCCCTCATACGTCACGTCACTTCTGGTGACTGCACTGATGTTGGCAGTAGGAACACAATCCAGGAACTGGAATATATGTTCCAAATAATCCCCTATGTGTTCCAACTTTCACTGTTATATGGAATGCAATACAGTGGCTAGATTGCATCTCACAAAAATGTCTTGTGTGTTCTAACTGTCAATACTGATTTTACCAAGTTTAAAGAATATACAGTATACACAAACTTCTATTGTATGCTTAAATGTGCCCATACATATTGTTATATATACACAAATCAAATACTTAAAACCACCCGCACACAATATGTCATAAAACAAGACACTCATAATCATAATTTGCTTATTATGGACAATAATTTAAAACATTTTGTACATTAAGTTAATAAATTAAAACAACAAAGTCTGAAATTAAAAAAAACTAATAAAAAAAAAACTATTCAACTACTCCGAATATGGAAATGAATACTCTCTAGCTCTCATGTAAAAAGCTGCCAGGTCCAGTTTAATATTGAGGCCTATAGGGGTCATCACACCAAGGTTAAAAATACAATATGTCTCCCTTTGTTCCTTTGTTGTAATTTCACAAATCTATCACCACCTCTCACTATGTGGAGGATCTGTTCTTATATACAGAATGTCAGAACTGCAGGGTCTTTATTATGATGTTGTGCAAAATGGGCCAACACTAAATGGGTTTTTAAACCTTTCTTCATGCTCCTGTTGTGTACCCCACAGTGGCCAGTTTCCATTTAGTGCACCCTATATATAAAAGTTTACATAGACAGGTTAGCACATACATTACATATATACTCCGAGAATTCTAAAAACGATTTTTATGTCCTAGAATTCACTTCTGTCTTTTTACCTTTTGAAGGAATTCTAATTGCTGATGGAGCCACTATGCTCTTAATAGTTCTGGCTTTTTTGTACATGAAAACATTTCTAAAACTTCATCACCTATTACAATGTGCCTATGTTTCTCTAAAATTTTCCTAATCATATTTAGTACAATCCAACAGAATATTGGAATGGAACTGGCACCTGGGGTCCCTGCTTAGCTATACTTTGTTTTAATATTTTGGGCTATAATAAGAAATCCCTTGATACTTCATTTGCTCTCAGTCTTGAAGCTGTAATTATGTTAGGCTTTTGAGCAAGGTGCTACCTGGAAGGGGTAATGTTGGTATGCTACCAGAGAGCCAATCAGCTGTGTGCATAACCTTTAAATTCCCTACTTATTCCTGTTCCTTTGCCAAAGTATTTTGGTTTAGTAGAGAGAATCTAGCAGTTTTTGAATTTAGTGTTTTTTGCAGTTTTTTTATATTTTACTAACTTCTGGATTTCAGCTTTGTCTCACCCCTTGTCAGTACTTTAATTCTCAACTTATTTGCTAAGCACTTCTGGTGCTCTCATGGCACTTTAGTAAAGAAGCTCAGTGAAGTGGCTCTGTACCCCAGTGCTCCAGGCTCTCCATGCCAGCACTTGAGCAGCTGCTTACCTTCCTGTAGCTGCATCAAGGCAGTGCCTGCATCTATGTATCTGGTGGCCCATGTTGGCATTTGTATCTCCAACACATCTTGCTCACATCCTCTCCTTCCTAATTGCATCGGGTTACTCCCACACCATTGGTGGATCCAGGCAAGCCCTCTCAGTCCAGCTCAGACTGAGTCTCTGTAGGCTTCACTGCTGGGAGTTGCTACTTGGGGGGGGGGGCGTAGATAAGTGGGGAATTTAAAGGTTATGCACACAGCTGACTGGCTCTCTGGTAGTATATCAAAATATAATTGGTCTGGATAATTATTGTTTTTAAACCATCTGGCCAATTCATCAGACTGAACTCAATTGTCCTCAATTTTAGAAGTTTCTCACTGTAAGTATCGCACAATGCAAATCTCGCAATACTTACTGGGAGAAACTTCAAAGCGTTCTCCCGATTAAAGTCAGAAAAGCCTTTTCTGACTTTAATAAATTTCGCCCACTTGGACTCCTACGTGGCAAGCAATGTGATTTGTACAGACTAACACAGAACATTTAGCATATGAGAAACTGCTAATAATATTCTGTATCTCAAACTTTGACTGTCTTTGCAAAAAATTAAACTTTATAATCTTTTAATCACTGTTATAATAATATTACTGCTCACTAGTTTTGTTTGCTACAACTAGATTCATATCAGTCTATCTAAATATAAGGCAAGTTTTCGTTTTTTTTTAATTAGGGAGAAGTACAAAATAAGGTTAATGCAAGTTTGTTTAGCACAAGAGCTGGCATTATTCTAAATTATTATTCAATGCTTGTGGTCATACATTTCGATATCTATACACAAGTTAAGCAATCATAAGTATGTATTATAGTCTGTGCCAGATTACAAAATTTTGACATATTTTAACCCTTTTTACACCAGAGAGTTCAACCCATACTCTTAAATATACCCAATCAGAAAGCTAGCAGTAATATGACTCCCTGTGTACTCCTGGCCAGCACTAAAAGAACACTTCATTCTACTCTAAGAAGGAATGAGTGTTCGACCCAACACAGTGGTTAGAGGGTAAGTGCTACATTTATCTTACAATTTTGCTTACAATTTGAAATAAAGTTCTTACTATTCTCAAAAAGATGACAATCTGTGACTCAGTCTACATAAATTGTCTATTTTAACCCCCAAAACTACTAGATTTCACATCAGTGATAAATATAGAATTAGGATATGTGCAATAATAATTTTACTTATCACACATCCGGTGTGCTATTTCTAGACAATAACTGTTTGTAGCCAATGTGAACAAAGTTCTACAAAATATTGCAGTTTTAATAATTTCTTTACATGGTGATAAAACATGAATAGTATAACAGTAAAGAAAAAAGTAATTATATATTGTTTGGTACATCTGCTGTTGCAATGCTTCCACTAACACATTAACGACATAAAATACAAACGCATGATTTTCTGTAACATTTCACAGTAGTTATGCCTTAACATCTGGGAAAAGGATACAGGTCCATCTTGATCAGATCCATAATAGCAACAGTGACTGTGTATGGCTGCTGGGAATTGTAGTTGTGGAACCACAAAATCAGAAACAACTGCTAATGTATTTTAAACATAGAGTATAACAGTACAAATTATAGATTTGTAAGAAATTAAAGAGTTGTTTCTCCCTTATACACCCAAAAACACTGGCTATGGGTAATGAACACTATGTATAGTAAGGGAACATGCTCTCCAGTGTGAAAGTACATTGGCTATTGTTACTGTTGGCTTTTTACATACTGTAAATGTAACATTTATTTTGTTTGCTGTATCAGAGCATGCTGCGTCAATAACAGCTTTTAGAAAACATTTCCCAATACTCATGAAGTAGAATATGCTGTTAGCAGGCTGACAATTTCCCTTTGAAATCACATGATTAATATCATGCGATATCTTTTTTTCATTTTATGTGTAGACCCATATAATACACGGGACAAATTGGTCTCAAATATGTGGATTAATTTCAAAATACACAAATAATAACATGGCAGACTTAATGAAAGCAATGCAAGTGCATCAATTAGTAATTACAGTCGCTCCCCACTACTGATCTGTGTAGCAGCTAATTTTGTACTAAATGAATTCTAAAGTGTATAATAAGAGAATAAGTCCATTTTGAAATCATTCTACATGGTATATAAAAATACAGTATGCACTTTATATTAATAAGCAGTGCAGTAGCTAGTACTGCTGCCTTGCAGCGCTGGGTTCCACTCTGGACTTCATCTGCATGGAATTTGTATGTTCTCCCTGCACTTGCATGGGTTACCTCCCACAATCCAAAACATACATCTGTGCGTGACTGAATAGGAAAAACTACACTGTAAGCTCCACAGTGACTGAAGTGAATGACTAACCTTTGTAAAGCACTGCATAATATACAGTAGAAGCACTATATAAATGAACAAATACAACAGACTATAGCGTATAATGATACATAGAACATGTACATACTGATATTTACCATGGGATAATGGATAATAATCCTGGGAGCAAAAATATTAAAGCAGCAGCATTAAAATAAAGAAAGTAACTACACTGTACTATAATTGATGATTGACATTATAGCTCCTCCAATCAGATCCCTTAAATCACGATCTAGCAGGGATCTGATTGAAGGAGCTATAATGTCAATCATTTAGCCCTGCCCACCTGACACTCAGGGAAAGAAAAAGCAGGCTATCAGGGAAGATGACAGAGACAAACACTGTATAAAGGTACATTTATTTCTAATACATATATACAGGTGAACTTTAAACTTTCAGAAAATAAAACTTTCAAAATAAATCTAATTCATGTTTTTAGAGGAATTCCATCCCCTAATCTAAAGGTCTGCATATGCAGCAAAGACTAGAAATAAAGTTCATGTTATTTGTATACAATACACTTATTACGATAAAATATTCCTTGCAAACTTGGTTCATTGCCAGGAAGAGTTTATGCATTCTGAATAGAGCACTATTTACGTTTTTCCAACATAACCAATAGGCTGTGTAGAGTAACTAGGACACAACTGTTTATGTGCAGATGCTATTTTCTGTGCCAATAAAGTCTAGTGATACGTTATACCTCCACAGCCAATACAGAGGCACACCTGTTACTATGAAGATACTCATATCTCACCCTGCTCTAGTAGCAGATTATATGCTGGAAATTTGGCAGAGAACTACCTTTATGAATTCCTAAATTAAGCTAACACTCTATAGTTTAAACATGCAGTGCACTATATTTACAGCAGGTTCAGCAATACTGTGAATCATTGTAAGAAAAAGGTTTCTTTTTATTCAGTTGAAGATTATAAAACAGATTGATAGAGATAAATAAGCTCATTCAACATGAATAAAAATAACTGAACCTCCCCCTATCTGAAATAATTACATAGACATAACCTGCCTATAGGTCTACACCAGCTCCACCTAAGTACCCAATCTTGTTACTTTTTTTTGTGGCAAGAACCATAAATTAAAAACTAAGCAAGCTCCTGTCCTAAGACTCATCTCCTAGTTACC
Organism: Pipa parva; assembly: GCA_019650415.1. Taxonomy (NCBI): domain Eukaryota; kingdom Metazoa; phylum Chordata; class Amphibia; order Anura; family Pipidae; genus Pipa; species Pipa parva. The sequence continues at coordinate 598 of WMED01010612.1, read as the reverse complement.
CTTGGGATGAGGGCTATGAGTTAAAACATTTTCCCATTATGTATTAGAATCTACGGGAGTTAGACAAAAAAACAGCGTATCCACTATCTTCGTTTTTACGGATCACTTTGGAGTCTTTTATACCTTGAGGGATACAGGCAGATTACCTCTGTGGATTGAGCGCAGGAAGCCTCTGAACAAAGGGTTTGGACTTTTTTGGACTTTTATTTATTTATTTCTCTTTATTTTTGTTCATTATGCATTTCCATTGGGCGCTATACTATTGTTTTGACATTAGTACTTGTACTCTTTGTCATACTGTTTATAAAAAAACTGAAACACCTGGTTTTAGACCACAATAATTTATTAGTATGGTGTAGGGCCTTGTTTTGCAGCCACTACAGCATCAATTCGTCTTTGGAATGATATATAAAAGTCCTGCACAGTGGTCAGAGGGATTTTAAGCCATTCTTCTTGCAGGATAGTGGCCAGGTCACTACATGATGCTGGTGGGGGAAAATGTTTCCTGACTCTAAAACACCACAAAGTGGCTCAATATTATTTAGATCTGGTGACTGTGCAGGCCATGAGAGATGTTCAACTTCACTTTCATGTTCAT
>WMED01010609.1:0-11171 GCA_019650415.1 Pipa parva | reverse complement strand
GTCAGGTTGCTATGCTCTGATTCTCTACTCCATATTGTCTAAACAGAGGATTCCCATAGTGAATTTGTGACTGCATCAGTATTCTCACAGCAAATTCACAACTGCGTCAGTAAGAGGAATCTTGGATAATAAATAATGTAACAGCTACACACATACAGAATATTAAATGAACAGAAGTACCTGAAGCAAACATGAGCATATTAGTACCAGTGTTATCTGTACCAAGTACTACCTTGACTGAGTTTTTTTTTTTTTACTCTTGTTCCATTTATTATAGGCATCATGGGACTGCAGTGGGCAAAACATCTTGGAAACTCAGTGAAGGTCACCATTAATGATATCAGTTCAAATTCAGTAGCAATGATCCGGGAAAACTGTCTTCTAAACAAGATGAAAGTGTTAGAAAAGAAGTATGATGAAGAAGAAGAGGAGTGTGAAGGGACAGACGAGGGAGATGATTGTGTTGGTACTGTAGAGGTTACACAGTTAGATGCCAATGTCTTAATGCATCTGCGAGCTTTTGATTTCATGTAAGTAAAATAAATTGCTATCTTAGTCTGTAACATTGGCTTTACAGTAAAGTCCAATGGAGCTTTGGTTCAGTGGCAAATGCTATTGATAATAATTATTCATTGTTTTTGGTAGACATTTAGATCCGTTTGGGACAGCTGTGAACTACCTTGATGCAGCCTTCAGGAATGTACGGAACCTGGGTATAGTATCTGTGACTTCCACTGATACTGGATCATTGTTTGCCAAGAATTTAAATGTCACAAAGCGTCATTATGGATGTAACATTGTTAGAACAGAATACTTCAAGGAATTAGCAGCTCGAATTGTTTTAGCTTCAGTGGCAAGGTAATGTGATTGCATTTTTTATATGTATTTTGATAACCCCAATTTATCTTATAGCAAGCATTGTATTCATTAGATTTGCAGATTGAATTGCAATCGCTCAATCACTCATTGTGATGTAATTATAGCTGTATATTGGGACTGCATTTCCAGTGCATAATGTCCAGTGAATAAGCTACTGTCTGTTCTACAGACAGTGTGGTCTTGGTTGCACCAGGATAAAGGTAATGTAGTCTTTGTGCAGTATTTGTGCAGTGATAATAAGATAGCACACAAACAGCTGCTTAACCTATGGCCAGTAACAGAATCAGTATCCCAAAATAATCTAAAACTAAGGCTATTGAAAAGTGTGTGCAGCTGGTAGTTGGTTATGCTATCAAGCAAATGTCTTTAATTATTTCAAAAGCCCTCGCTTTGGCTCTGGGAATGACATGGTTAAGTTTCATGTATGTATCTAAACTTACATTATCTTACTGATGGTGTGATCTGTCTCTGTACATCGACTTTAGATTATATGCTGTCCTCCATTAATTTTTATTGATTCTGTGTGATGGGAAAAGTCAAGTATAATTTATACATTGTTTTTTCCTTAATAAGTGATAGACAGCTAGCAACAGTACCAGGTCATTGTAAATGTAGCAGTCATCTTTCAGCCTAAATGAATTCAACCTAAGAAGTGCTTTGTTGTCAGTTGACTGCACCATATGTAACTAGGTTAGTGTTTTCACACACATAATCAACCAAATGGTCTCTTTCATAAGAGCCTTTAAAAAAATTGAACCCTGCATGCAAATATAAGATAAAGCTCATGAAGAAAGTCAAATACATAGTGCATTTATTGTTAGACAAACATAAAATATTGATAGCGAAATCATGATCCCTAGCTAACTAATGTTGTATACATTGACAATAAACAGCTTTTAATGCTGTTAGCTTTAATTTTACTCTGCCATAAAACTTTAAATTTCCTTCTCCAATGACTGTCCCATTTACACTGCCATCTTCCACTCTGCTTCTGTCTACACTGTGATCTCTGACACTGTTAAAGTCAAGTGATACATCTTAGTGCTTTCTAGCTAAAAACTACATTTTTAATTCAAATTATGCTGTCATTTATATGCTATTAAAGGGGAACTATAGTCAAATTACATCTTTACATATGTAGTACTATACCTTGGTGAGAAGCGTTTCTCCCCAGTAGATGTTTCATGTGATGCAGAATGAGTAGGCAGTATTGATTAACTCCTGCACCAGGAAATGTGTGTGTGATGTGTACTGGCTAGTTTTCCATGAAAAAGGTACCCTCCCCCACTCATTTTTGCCCTACTTAATACATGTGCACAAGTCGGCTTTCCCTCTGTAATCTCCTGCACTCCTACTTAATTTATGCAGCCTTATTAACCAATAGCAGCCTTATTAACCAATAGCAGCCTTATTAACCAATAGCAGCCTTGTTAACCAATAGCAGTCAGGCAGCTTTTTCTTCTCATGCAGAACAGAAAGGAGATGGGGGAGGAAAATGTCAGCTCTCAAGAAAACGAATTAAGGGAAACAAGTATTATTTCTTCCCTAAATTTTTTTTTAACTATTGGTGTCAGCAGTTGGCTTAGTATAAAGGAGTTTTATATGTATGTGTAACATTATATCAGCACTATAGTACCCCTTTAAGGTCCGAATGAGTGGGAAGTAGCAACTGTAAAATTAATCAAGAACAAAAAATGTATATATCTGAAAATTTAATACAGACACAAAAGATTTTCCATCCATAAAAGAAGCGCAAAAAATAATGCAGGCACACTATGGTGCCATATCACAAAAAACAAACAATGTGATAGTGAGACCCAACGAACCTCAAAAGCTTACAAATGAGATGGGAAATGAAAAATTGGAAAAAACACCCAAAAAACAAGGTGAGCGAATACAAAATCAAATATATAGGGTAATCACTAGCTGCTCACCAGATGTAAGTGAAAGCCAGGACCTTTAAACATAGATCTTTTCTCTGTTGTTGGAAATCAATATGTTGCCAACTGCTCTCACACCAGTACTCTGATCTTCAAATGATGTAACAAATAAATACCATCCATAGCGTAATAAAGTTTTTAATATAAATTTAAATCAATAAAAAGACAGATACTCACAAACCAATGTTGTGTATATGCATAAAATGGCCATACAAGGGCTATAGGTGACATGCAACTTTCCAGGGTTTCGAATAGGATATAGTCCACTCTCTTACCAGTTCCAACCATAGTTCTCGGGAGCTGTGCTTTCCTCTACGCGTTTCACCATTCTATTCGGCTTCCTCAGGAGTTTATTAGGTATAAATTTGATGTGTCTAACTGGAGCTGCGGCTGTTAAATAGCCGGGTTAGCTCAGAGACCCGGAAGTGAATCAGTCGGCACTTCTTGACTCTGGGTGGAACACATATGCGTTCCACCAACCTCCGGCTCCTTTCTGACATCACTCCCTGTCAATAATAATCAAAGTTTAACCGGATCTTAATGAATGACACTTTTTACCGGCTTGACAACATCAAAAAACGTTGCAAATTTCAATAATTAAAAGGGGAACAGATATATAACTCAAAAGTGAGATACATACTTATAGGATGAAAATAAATACATATTTCTCTAATCTCAACCAATTTGCAGATAATAATGACATGATTATTATACAATAAAAACCAATAATAATACATAAGAATAATCAAATATTTGAAAATGTTTGTTTAGGGTAAACATTGAAGTAAAAAACTTTACTTCCTTTGTCTTTAAACAGCATAGTTATGGACACAGATTGAAGAACTGTTGGTGTAAATGAGGCAGCAAGAACTAATAAACTAGCTATTATAGATGGTTGTTACATCTGGTTGTTGTTTTTTTGTTTTGTGACAATCAAGATCCAGCATATTCCAATGTTTGTAAAGGTTTACAATAACTATTGGCATAGAACAAAAATTGTAGTTAATACTTGCCAGAACAGTCCTTTTGCTGAGTAGTTTTCTGATGAAACGAAATAAGATAATCTCATGTAATTTTTTTTTTTTGTGTGTGTGTGTTGACCAAAAAGTAAATTAAGCTTCCTGGTATTCTGTTTGGTAGAGCTGCTGCTCGCTGTAATAAAGGAATTGAGGTGTTGTTTTCGGTAGCATTGGAACACTTTGTCCTGGTTGTGGTCAGGGTTCTGAGAGGACCCACCCAAGCTGATGAAAGTGTAAAGAAGATAAACATGCTTATTCACTGCCAGTGGTGTGAGGAGCGGGTCTTCCAGAGAGAAGGGAACATGGTACAAGGTCAGTATCATATTCTGAGAACAATCTTATATTTTATATTTTTCTCTCAATATTTAATTCTAAACTTGGGATACTACATTAAAGTTTTAGTTCTGGCCTGTTCCACATTGTGAGGACTAATGGTAAGCACCAGCACACTATAACACTTAAAATGGCAAATTAAACCTTGTTATAAAATTATTACAGTTTAATGTATACTTTTATAGATTGGTGCATGCTGGTTGTCTAACTAGTAACTAGCTAGAGCTAGAAGAGGAATTTGTGCATGATGAGACAAGGGATGCAATTTCTTTTTAGTATAAATGCTTCAATACTCCATTCCTTCTTGTTGCATAATATTTTATAGTTACAGATAAAACCATGCAGCTGTTTACAAGAGATTTCATATATGCTGGTTTCCCCCCTCAGACACGCACCTAATTCTAACTGTGAGCAGTAGTCATGAATAACCGCTCAAAAACAAGTTCATGTTTTCCAATGGATGGCACTCAGTATACCGAAGAACATATCTTTTTACTGTCAGGTTGATTTCAGGGTCATGAAAATATTGTAGTCTTTATGGGGATATTTAATATGGGTTTGTCTTAGCTTAAACTCTCTCTAAATTCATTTTATGCAAACTTGCATTTTTAGTAGAGCTATCTGTACACTAGTAGGGGAAACATTATAATGGTGTACCTATGTATGTATATGTTTGGTAGCTACTGTATGCTTCAGAAATCTTCATTTCTATGGATACCTTTTCCTTCATATTATATGAAATATTGAATTGGTAAGACATGCATTTTTCTTTCTGCCTGTAGAAAATCCCTATAATCAACTCCCCTGTGATTGTCATAAAAGTATGCCAGGAAAATCTGCAATTGTCCTGGGCCCTATGTGGTGAGTAATATTAGTTACTTTGAATTGATTTGCATGTTTTTTTTTTAATCTTTTTATCTTATTGTCCGTATTAAACTGCTGCAGTGTTGCAAGCACCAGCACTTACAGTATTAGCATAATACCATCTCCATAATTAACTTAATTTGTTGTTATGGAGCGTTAACAGATGAAAAAGGTATGCAACAAATTTGCATTTGAGATTACTGCCCAATTTGCACAAAGTAAGATGCATAACAGTAGCAATTTATTTTATGCCACGCTGCCTATGTAAAATTGGGGTTCAGTTAGCCATGGTCAAACAAGATATAAAGCCCAGCAAGTGTTAAGGATACGTGTTATTTATTTTACATAGGCCCTGTAAATGTGCCTTCCATGGAGAAATAAAAAAAAAAAAAAAAGCTGACTACAAGGTAAGGGGGTATTTACTGTTTAGCTCAAACAAGAAGCAAACCATCAAGCACTCTAGTTTTATGCTGCATCCCATTTTAACATGTGTTGTAAGTCAAAACAACCATATTTGACTGCAGTTTAGCACAGTATCTGCAATAACCAAAGGCCAAGACCTAAAAACACTCTATGATGTGTTGGGTTAGTTGATAAATTGGTTCTGATGGAAACCTCAATAGCTGCTTTGAAGCTGTTTATTTATTTTTTTTGTAAAAAGTCAGATTGAAAAATAAATTGATAATGGATGAAGGTTTTTTTCCTATGTAGACACTTTTTTTTTTTTTAACCTGTTCCCAATATAAGTTTGGTTATACATGCCATGAGAAATGGAGTTACCCACAGTTTCCCGGTTAGTGCCAAGAAATGTTTTTCAGTAAGTGGAATGAAAGAATTCAGGGGGTTATTCACTAAGGTGCGAATTTGACTGTCAAATTTCGCAAACGGCGGATTCCAATAGTAAATCTGCTACAATTTTCCCATAATAAAGTCACGACTGCAAACAATATTCTCATTATAAAGATACGATTGCGACAGCAGACTATTCTTACTGTCTTTATCTGGCGAATTCACACCTATACACAACAATTCGGACTTTAGTGAATAACCCCACTCAATGTCAATGTAGATAAACACTGCTATATTGAAAAACCTGTTGAAATCATGAACTAATAGTGAACAATATCATGAAAAAAGTGACCAGTAGGCAATATCCATGAAAATGCTTTTTAGTGTACTTCAAATCTTTAGTAAGTATGCCCCAAGGTCTTATTAAAAAATGTAACTATTTTATTTTAAATCACAATCCTCAGTATGCAAATATTGTAGTCTGCAAATAGGACCTTTATAATTAGACAATGTCAAGAGATAAAAGGCAGCCAGCCTGAAACATGTCATTAGCAGTTGCTAAACACAATTAGCAATTGTGGCTATGCCACTTGTTTGAATGCAACACAGATTCCTTTTTTTTTCTCTACTGGATTCCTTTTGCATGTTGGACAGGACACGTGGGATGGTGTGTTGATTAATGCAGCCTGGAGACAATCATTCCTAGTTTTAAAGAAAGAGTTACTGTGTTGGTTAATGAATACATCAAGTAAAGATTTTTAGGTTGCAGTGTAGATTAGGGAACATGTGTCATTGCTAAGATAGTTTATTCTGTCCTGAAGAGAAGCAAATTGAGAATGTGTTGGGCAAAAGAAAGAAGGCCGTGCAAAGTAACTTTGGATAAATGGATCATTAGTTTAATAGGACTCTAGAATCTCTAAGTTGCTACTTTAAATGCTATTCCTAATTTATTATATTTAAGCTTAAAGGGGAACTATAGTCAGATTACATCTTTATATTTGCAGTATTATACCTTAGTGCAGTGATGCCCAACCTAAGGCCCGTGGGCCATATCCGGCCCGCGGCTCAAATTCCAAAGTCCAAATTGTTGCGTATAAATGTGAATTCACCAGTTAAAGACAGTCGCAATTGACTGTTACTGCCGAAGTCGCGTCTTTATAATGAGAATATTGTCACAGTCACGACTTGTAACTTTGTAACTTTAAAATTTGTCATGGCCCGTGAAAAGGTTTATATGGCCCCCGGGCTGAAAAAGGTTGGGCATCACTGCCTTAGTGATGAGCATTTCTCCTCAGTAAATGTGTAATAAATTATACTGCTTCAGATGAAATGGCACTGGAAAACTCCCACACCAGGAAATGTGTGTGTGTGTGGCTTGTACCAGCCAGTTTTCCATGAAAGGGTGCCCTCCCCTGGACATTTTTGCCTAATGTGTAATGAAACTCTTGCATTCCAGGGATGTAAACAAAGCATGGCCTAAAGGTCCGCACGCTGCTTAACCAATAGTAGTCAGGCAGCTTTTATTTGTGTTTAGCAGTTATATCACACACATTTCCTGGTGTGGGAGTTTATTAGTGCTCTGTTTATAAATCATTCTGCTTCACATGAAACATCTACTGGGGAGAAACTCTTCTCAGTAAGGTATAGTACTGCAAATGTAAAGATTTAATGTGCCTATAGTTCGCCTTTAAACTTTCTAAGGGATTAGTTTGCCTTTAACATTGTTTCATATATAAGTTGTGGTAAAATCTGCCACTATTAGACGTGCATCACATTTAAATATACACTCAATGGCTGGTTTACCAATTACTATAGGTTATAGTTTATTCAGGTTTGGATATACAAAGGAAAAAGAAATGCTGCTCCACCATACTTATATCCACAGAGAATGAATATTGTATTTTATTTTAAGGGTTTTTTGTTTTTGTTTTTTTAATCCATGCTGCTTCCTGATCGTTTTGCTGGTCTGCCATGGCTACACTGTTGATTGTCATACCAGCTGATCAAAACTGCAATTCAAATGCAACCCAGAGAAAAAGCTGAATGATTGCAGAAGTAGCAGAAACAGTTAGGGGAAGGGAGGAACAATACAGTATAGCAGGCATCATTAATAAATGTCAGTTAAAAGCTAGAGAACCCCTGTGGAGGGGATATCACTGCCCTTCCCTTGGTTTTGTAGTATTGTTTTTGGTTTGTAATATCCTTTACATTTATAGGTGCGTAGTTGATGCAAAGCAAAAACATACTATTGATCAACTGCAGTGCTACATTCATAATATTATTATTTTATTATTTATTCATTCTTGTATAGCGCTACTATTTTACGCAGCGCTTTACAGAGATTCATCATTCACTTCATGCTAAATATTATATATTAATATTATATATATGCTTATATATGCTTATTAATATGCTAAAATATGATAAAGATTTTGTGGGGTATTTATAAAGTCGAAAAGCTTTTCAACTATTTATAAATCTGCTTAGTCAAATTTTATCACCCGAAAGTGCGAAAGTGTTTGCCTGCTTTAGGCTCATCATGTTAGGTATGATGATGAGACATTTACTCTGCATCCCCTGGCTGACACTGAAATAAAAAGTAAGAGTAAGCATTTCATTCTTTCTTTTATTGATGGTAATGAGCTGTCATGTCCTTTATGGGATGAAAAAATGCCTTGGTGACGTACAGTAAGTCTGTTTACCTCTCTGATATGGATTGTAATCGTATTTTAAGTGACTTCCATTATGTTCACCAGGTCAGGATCTTTGTTTAATATGGGATTCCTCAGAAGAATGATGTTTGAAGCTGTGGAACATGGAATAGATGAAATACAGCCTTTACTTAAAACTCTTGCCTGTGAAGCAGAATGTACAACTCTCAAACAATTCTCTATTCAGCCTTACCAGGTTAGCCAAGGTAAGCCATTTGTGAAGTTGATGCTTTATATGAGGTTGGAGATTGCAGTATTTTGTAAAGGATCTTAAGTGGAATTAATTTTAATACTCAAGTCTCTTTGCTTCATGGCATTTTTTTTTAGGTAATGAAAAATGACTGAAATAATTGACATTACGCACACTGCTAAAACTAGTATTGGAAAGTCTCTCTGAGCAAGGATACACATGCTAAGGCTTTATTAGCTTTTGCAGTGGCAGTCTGGCATGGAGTACTGTCTAACTTGTCTATTATTTCCTGTCTACTCGTTTACCTAAAATAATTCAGTTCCCTGTTATTCTGGCCCAGGTACACAATAAATGTATCTACAGTGAACGGTCTGCTATTTCTCTACCTGTTTTCCAAATGTGTGTTACTATTCCTAATGAGGATAGACAGAGCTTTCAATGACCCTTCATTCTTTGTCCATATACAAATATGAATGATTTTTAAGACTCCCAGTATGTTCTAAATAATTAACTGAGTCTATAATTGACCGCTGTAAGTACTTGCTACTTAAAGTGCACCTGTCGCCTCAAAACTCTAATACTAATTTAGATGGCACTAATGAAATAAACGTTTTTATAAATATATATGTATTTTTTTTTTTAAAATGTACCTTTACAGTGTTTCTCGCTGTCATCTTCCCTGTCAAGCCTGCCTTTCTTTTCTGAGTTGGGTGAGTGGAGCTAAATGGTTGACATTATAGCTCCTCCAATCAGATCCCTGCTAGATCGTGATTAAAAGGGATCCAAGGATGTGACAGAGCCAAACCTAAGGAAATGTGTAGTGAGAGTGAGCATGAAATTTACTATAGTCAAAACTATTTTTTTCAACTTTTTCACCCCTAAAATTTAAAACTGTTTTTTGCCCTTGTTTTTGGCCATTTTTGAATAAAATAGTTTTAAATTTTTGGACAAAAAGGTCAAAGGAAATAGTTTTCTACTTAAGTAAAATTTGCCCAGAGAAGGAAAAGGGAGAAACTTTATTTGTACAAGAAGAGTGTCACCTGGTTCAGAGAGCAAGTAAGACAATAATTTACTGCCTAATTATCCTATTCCTTGAAAAGGACACAGACTATGACTTCTACCTGCAGCCCTAGGAAGTTACTACAAAATTACACTTAAAGTGTAAGTAAAGTTATGGACAAAACTATAAATGCATTTTACATTTATAAAGCATAAACCTAAACTTAAACATTTAAAATATAAAAACAATTTTGGGATCAGGAGTTCTCACCTCTTAATCAAACAGCCCTGCTCCCCCTCCCATTCTGTGTACAGACTCTTCCTTAGCAGTGCTGATAAGCCCTGCCCCTTGAGTGAGGTCACAAACTATACAGAGAGACAGAATTTTTCCTCCCCCTCTCTTATCTGAAAAGCCTGTTTATAGCCCTGAGCATGCACCTGTCCTGCAGATAAGAGCTGACTAAACTGTACTTGTTGGAAAAGTCACTTTAGAGGAGGGGGCGTGTAATTAACTCTATACTGCCTATAGCAGGAAACCTTTACTGAGACAATGCAGTTGCAGAGGGATTATTGAGCTCTGCTGAGCTAAGAGGTGAGTCAGGAATTTCTTAATTGATTTATTGCTTGACAATAGGTAAATAGAGCTTTATTTATATACAGGGTTTACTTACACTTTAAGTAAGCCAAAAGGCTCTGGGCTCTTTTCCCAATTATTGTATGGATACACTGTAAATTGTTCTGTGCAAAACCTGGAGGGAGAAAGGTTACTAAAGGAAGCTGCAGCCACAGCATGGTATTATTTGCTTCAGGGACAGTTAATGTGAGCCAACTGCAACTGTAAAACTATGTATTGTTTTGCTGTGTCTGCTTCAGGAACAGAGAAATACAATAGTGTTTCAGCCTCAACACAGTGTATATGTTTACTTTATCTGCTTCAGAGACTGTTAGGGGGGAAATCACCAAAGTGCGAAGTGTGGTCTGGATCCTTCACCTCACTTCGTACATGGTGTTATGCGCTCGCTGATGTCCTGCACGTGGACATCAGCAAACGCTTTAAAGGGATTCCAGTCTCGGCGAGACCACTCAAGTCGTCCACGCCTGAGCTTTAGCAGCTTGTCTTACTTTCTCACTCTCTCTTACTTGCAAAACTCTTACCTGCTTATATTCAGGTCAGGTAAGCCCATTAGGGGGAAACTCTGGGATGAAGTATAGGAGTGGCCTTCCCTCCCAAGCTCTTTAGCCACTCCTAAATCCTGGCCCCAAAATCCATTTAAACAACATCTCTGGCAGGTTAATACTGCCAGGCACAGCTCTTACCAGGATTTTATGCCACTGCTACCAATAACCTCAGTGGCACATATACTCCATCTACCACTTTTCCATACACCTGCTTACAGTGTGTGTGTGTGTGTGTGTGTGTATGTATGTGTGTATGTATATATATATA
>WMED01010608.1:0-15676 GCA_019650415.1 Pipa parva | reverse complement strand
GAAAAGTTATGGGTCGTCTTATACGCCCAGTCGTCTTATACGCCAGCAAATACGGTAATTACAAATTTACATTTGTTTATACTTGTTCATTGTATCTTTCCATTATTTCTCAAAACAATAAAAAAACATTTTTATTAACTAGGCAATAATGTTTAAGAGAATCTCCATAGTTTTATGGACAAAGTATAACATTACTTTAGCAACACATAACAGCTGGTTATATTCATCAGAAATACGCTCATTTTTCTTTGTCCTTATATTAGGGGTGTAAACTACTCATGCTATTCTGACTCTAATCGATACTTACCTAGTGTACTCTTCATTGCTAAACAGTGATATTCTAGGGACAATTTTTCTTTTCTGCTGTACGTGGGATTTTGGTTTCAGGGGGTTATTCATGAAAGTGCAAACTGTTGTGTAAAGATCCAAATTCATGTCCATTCAACACTTCTCCAACTGTGTTTATTCATCAAGCTCTGCCATATGGTGTATTAATGTCGAAATCTGACACTTATGACAGTAGCGTACTTACAGAGCCCTTCCGACCACTTTGTATGAGCTTGCACAGTTAATTTATCTTCATCAAACATCAGACTATGAGTAGTGAATCTGAAGAGGCATACTGTGTTGGATTTGCTTGCTTGGTTTTACAAGATGATAGTGGGCAAATTAGGGAGGTGATGACAGAGCTCTGATGTGGAGTAATGCAACTGTTCATTCAAAAGTGACAATAAAGACTGTGACCAAGTGACAACATGAACTAGGGATATGGTGACATAGAAAAGGATGTATTATTCACTTAATAAAGTTAGTGGGACATTGTGAGGATAATATCACTGTACTTCACTGGTTCAATTCGCATCACTCCACTTCCCATTACTGTTTTGACTGACTACTCCACAATACAATACTAACTGCCACTTAGTGCATAAGGAGTAGTGAATTTGCAACCATTAGAGCCTAGCGATCTGAAGTGATGTGAATTCAGTCAAATTATCACTTCAAACAATAAAACCCCCAGGGGGGTTATTCACTAAGGTTTGAATTCGACTGTTGAATTCTCAAACAGCGGATTCCCATAGCAAATCTGCAACAATTCCCCCATTGTAAAGTTGCGACAATTTTTAAAAGTTAACATTATGACAATTTTTCCAATAATAAAGTCACGACTGCGACAATATTCTCATTATAAAGACGCAATTGTGACAGTAGCAGCCTATTGCGACTATCTTTATCTGGCGAATTCACACCTATATGCAACAATTTGGACTTTAGTGAATAACCCCCTTAATCTATTTCTAGGGAACTTGATTCTGTCAGGCTTGCTTCCTAGCTGACTGAGCTATATACATTAATAGCATTAGCTAATTCTGCCACACTTTACATAAAAATGTCACCATTAGCATCATTTGTTTTGTATTTTGCTGATGAAATTCTATAATTATGAAATATGTTATGAAACAAGCTTTCATGAATTGAGCTAGTTCAGTTCAGAACTGAAGGGGATGCTGTTAAAAAAAAAATGTAAAAAAAACCCAACAAAAAACCCCCCACTAAGGCCAGGTTCAAACTAGCGTTTATATATGTCGTGCTTAAAAAAATTCCTATAGCACTTACCTTGCTCTGGCCATACTAGCGCAGAACGCGAGCAAGTGAACGCCAGAACACTTTGTAGTGCTTATTTCCTAAGAGTATGTACGCAATGGGAAGAATGCAGCCAGAAAGGAGAAGCTGTGAATGCTGATGGAGCATTCACACTGCGTCGGGTACATACAATAGAAAATCGCGTCCCGAATGTATGCCAGCCTGTATTTGCCAGCGTATTTTCACACTTTTCTGAAAGATCATAAATACGCTAGTCTGAACTGGGCCGAAAAGCTGCATTCTATTGTCATGGGCACCTGCAGACCAAAACATTATGGGGGAGGAAGTTGCAGGACGTCATTACATCACCATCACGTGATGTCATGAAACTTCCATCACATGATGCATCAGGCGTAGTTTTAACTAACCAGGACTATTTCCGATACACCCCTCTTGGTTCAGAAAGTCATGGCCAGATGGCCTTTTATGGGGGGTATTTACCTCCCCTCTGGATGCCCTTGTCTATCACTCATTTGAAGCATTTAATCTAAACTGAAAGAAACTGAGCAAATGTAATTGCTGATGTGGTTGCTATAAGCCCTGCTTTCACCTATTCTAGTAAATCGGACACATACTCTCTTGTATGTATAACCACTGTAGCCAATTATAAAGTGAACATGCGGAACATCTTAAAAAAGAGCTGTTTTCACTGAAGCAGATAGACACTGTAAAACCTAATAGGGGAGCCGCAGAATTTTTGTTTAGTTTATTATAAACCATAACACACACTGAATACTGTATTATCCAATGGATTGTCTTTCACACCAGGTTTACCAATTCATTGCAGGGCATATTGTCAACTACTGTTTTTTTTTTTCCTGTCATTTTTTTATTATGGGCTCCACACAATGTAAACACAATAGAGACTTTTGTCTACAAAGTGAGGAAAGAAAATATATAGCAGTGTTGATTATTCTGTCTGCCAATGAATGGCACTACAAATTATATATGCATAAATAACACCGCTGTTAGCCGCAACCAGCCATTTGGGAAAGCACTCCTAATTTAGGGATCTGATTTCTGCACTCGTAGCACATGTGGTTTTCGAATGATTTAGTGTTAAAATGTCTCTGCGGGTGCTAATGTGGAAGGAATAAGCCACTGGATAAAAGAAAAAACTGCATCATATACAGATGTGTTATTGTGTACAAATTCTGAAATTAGTTTGCTAAAAGCAGAGCCCATTTGTGAATTAACCCCATGTTGCTCATGACATTTTCTTAACAATTATAAATAGATATTTAGCAAATTGACAAATAATTAATAGCAAATCATTTACTAAGGGAAATACATGGCCAAATGGAACCACAGTGTTAAACAAGAGTGCAATTTCTTTCAGCTTATTGCGTTGTCAAATATAATGGGTGTAAAGCTTATACCCCTTTCTAGGCCCAATTACAGCAGCATTTATTTGCAGACATCATTAATGGAAATACAGTAAACTATCAAATATTTCACTACTGAATTCAAGACAAACATTTATTTTGCTTGTTCCATTGCTCTGTTAGTAACTATATAATTATTTGCATTTTTGCTATTTTTAATTTTATTTGCCTAGGTAGGTTCGACCAGCGAAGAGTTTTTGGGGGTTATTCACTAAAGTCCGAATTGTTGCGTATAGATGCAAATTCGCCAGATAAAGACAGTCGCAATAAGCTGTTACTGTCGCAGTCACATCTTTAAAATGAGAATATTGTCACAGTCGCGACTTTATTATGGGAAAATTGTCGCAATCTTAACACTTAAAAATTGTCGCGACTTTACTATGGGGAAATTGTAGTGGATTTGCTATGGGAATCCGCAGTTTGCGAATTCGACAGTTGAATTCGCACCTTAGTGAATAACCCCCTTTGTATCATTTCAAGATTTTCTTTGTTTGTGGCAACTTGCTCTGAAGAATATAGGCAAATTGTTTAGTTTTCAAGCAAATGTTGTGATTAATTAACCTCAGTAACAGGGGATTATTGATTAAAGTCCAAATTCACCTTGCATAGTGTTACGGACATGTCTCCGCGTCTTTTCGCATCAATACGATTAGGAAGTCGCGAATTCACTTCTTCTTATTCATGAAGTATCAGAGAGTGACAGATGCCGTCGTATGCAGTCGCACAATAGTAGCATGAGAATCCATGTGGAGTGAGGAGAATTCCTCCAGTGAAGGGCAGTGATGTCAGTCTCATTATATCCCACTTACTGTATATAAGCAAAGTGATGCGACTGGAGTAAGCGTCAGAATTAGTCGCGAATTCGTCACATCACAGAGATTTTTGAATAAGTGGAGTCGGAGAAGTCACAAATGGACGTGAATATGAACATTTACGCGACTGTTCGGACTTCAATGGATAACCCCCACAGTGTTATTAGAGTCCAGGACTTCGGAGGAGGGAGGGGAAAGAAACAAGTTGCATCAACTTCTAATTAAAAGAAAGATACACATTTTGTAGAGCATTTCTCAGAAACAATAAGCTCTGCAAAACCAGAAAACTTGTCACCCATGGTTTATAACCTTTTAATCCCATGATGTCAAGATTATTCTAGTACAATCACTGGCAGAAAAGCTTGTTTACAAGGTAAAACCAGTAGCATTGTGAAACCTTAT
The DNA here is from genome assembly GCA_019650415.1 of Pipa parva. Classification (NCBI taxonomy): domain Eukaryota; kingdom Metazoa; phylum Chordata; class Amphibia; order Anura; family Pipidae; genus Pipa; species Pipa parva. Next base: position 11,433 of record WMED01010608.1, on the reverse strand, counting down.
AGCCAAGTACCTGATGTGCTTTACTTGATCTCTTCCATTTTTAAGTGGACTTTCTGTAGCTGGAAGTTGAGTAGATGGGCACGATATTTCCTGATCATCAAGCGCGGCTGTTGCCACAATAAGCAATATTAGCACTCTCTGTTTCCATCTTCAATTTCATTTTCCTTGTTTTCCTCTTAGTTGAAAAAATAAACTTTAGTTTTATTTCTGTCTTTGCAGAAATGTTTTCCGGATATAAATTCTTAAAGGTTTTTAACTACATTTATCTTTTCTGCATGTTATAGAAAGAAAGAGCAACAATTGAATGTGATTTTTTTTTCCATTGAAATGAAAAATATGGTTGAGAGTTTGAATGAGTCTCTTAGCAAAAGAAAAGGAAGAATCTTCCGGCACTCCAAGATAGACTATGATGAAGTGCTACCTTGCGTGAAATGCTTTAGTGCTAATATGCTCTATTTGGATGTTATTGGCGCTTTTTTAATATGAGAAATTAAATTAAGAAGGTTTTTATCTACTTGGAACGCCGGAGGATTCTTTCCTTTCTATTGTTAAGTTTTTGTTTGGGTAATGGAGCCTGCCCTGATCCTTCTAGAGCACATAGTGGAAGCCAAATGGTGTGAGTAATAGAGCTTTAGGGGGGAATTTACCATTGTGCGAAGTGAGCTCCGAATCCTTCGGCTCACTTCGCACAGACTGTTATGCGCTCGCTGATGTCCTGCACGCGGACATCAGCGACTGCTTTAAAGGGATTCCAGTCTCAGTGAGGCAACTCTTTTGGTTTTGCCGAAATTGGAATCCCTTTAATGCGTTCGCAGGAATTTAGTGAGCGCATATCAGTCTGTGCGAAGTGAGCCGAAGGATTTGGAGCTCACTTTGCACAATAGTGAATTCCCCCCTTAATCTAAGGGATAGAGCTGTTTGATATATGTATATGATATATCTTTGAATGCGTCTCGCAAGGAATGGTGCATTTTCTCAAAAATGCCTCATGGAAAATCTCGGACAGTGCTGAATGTGATATGTACTTATTACATAAAATATGTGTAAAAATATTTTACACATATTTTAAGGGTTGGATTGATTTTACAGAAATTTATTCTGAAGAAGCTGGTGTTGATCTTGGACTGAGAGACATTTAGATACCTAGGAGAGCCACGGTAAGACTCAAAGCCTCTGATTGAACAGTATTTCTCAAAATAGGCACAGTGAATACTACAGGGAATAGAAAAAAAATCTTAGGCATATTTATCCAGAATTTAGAAGACTTTTATTGGAGCAAAAAACTATTTTATACCTTTAAGTAATTTTTTTTTTTTTTTTTTTTATGAGGGACTTTGGAACTGGACAATGTGTTAGGAAAGTGAGAAGGTCTTTCAGGTCCCACACGTCAGCGAATATCTTACACCTATACCTCCCCCAGGTAAATTTATTTAAAGGATACTGATTATATTTTGTTCATGGAATACTTGGAACTCCTCTGAGGAGTCGAGCCCTCCATGTAAACCACAGTCTCTAAAAAACATAGCTGAAAACTTCAGTCAAGATGTTGCCAAATGAAAATACTCAGACAAATACATTTCCACACCTTTGTTCTCCAGATGTATGCCAGTTTTCAACAGACCTTTTAAGAAAAAAATACCCATTCTCTTGCTTTTCTAGCACATTGCCAAGGTTATAGATTTCACTCGGCAAATGTGTTAAGTTTCTCTTGCCAAATATTAAATGTGTGAATAGACTGCATAATCATAACATGCAAATGCTTTGCACAGACAAAGCCTCATAGAAGATGCTCCAGAAAAGCTTTTCCCATGGACATATTTGCCCCATTATTTTTTTTTTTTTTGGAATTTTAGAAGATGTTCACCATCAATGTATTTTTAAAATTTCATTCATTTGCCTCTTTGTTTGACCTTGTTCTTTCTTGGTTAGAGGGAATACTGATCACCAAGAAGCAGAGAATTCTGTTAATCTGAGAATGTATTATTCATTTCACTTTTTTTTCCCTAAAATTTTCCATACTTTAAAAAAACACAACCTGGTTAACTTGCCTTAGCAACCAGAGGACTATTAAAGTGTAAATAAGGGCAAGTTAAATACATTTCAGAAATCATAAAAAAATTAAAAAAGAAGGATTATTTTAGAAATCTGCAGAATATAATCTATATTATATTAAATTTAAACTTAGGGAGAATATCATTTTCAAGTCACGGTCATTTATGGCATGATAATAATTTCATAAACTTGAGAAAATTTCAATGGCTGTTATCAAGTCGCTTTCTTTAACCAACAGAAGTTCTGCCTTAGCTTAGATTTAAAAAGTAAAAGCAAAGGCTGAATTTTACAGAAAAAATATTGGAATTTAGCCAAAAATTTGAGCCAAATCTTAAATCTGGTGCATCTATCATAATCAACACTGCATTTGCATTTCAGGGGACCAAGAGATAACTTGGTAGTAAAGTCTGGTCGCGCTAACCTTCCTTCAAATAATAACACATGCATGCACTATTATATCATCAACACATTTACATACACCAGTGGTGCACAAAGGACATGTGATCGATGAGAATGTAAAGCACTTGAATTTTATTGGTAGTGCTAAATCCAATCAGTAAAAACAGTGTTATAGACCCACTGTCAGCAGCAGGGCTGGTTTTACCGCTGGGAGATGTGGGTGACTGCCCAGGGTGCAATCGATTTGAGGGGCGCAATCGCCCCCATCAACCATAGCTAAACTCATCTCCTCCAGCATTCCAACGATGCACCTCCTCTAAGCACTTATACACAATGAGGTAAGTTGAATGCAACAACGCTTCTTAGATCCTTCAGTTCTTTCAGCAGCTTCCAGCAAGACCTGAAGCATCTAAGGAGCGCCGTCGCATTCAACTTACCTCATTGTGTATAAGCGCTTAGAGGAGGTGGAATGCTGGAGGAGCTGAGTGGGTGTTGTGGAGCAGGGGGGTAGGGCAGGGGAGGTGTCGTGGGCACGGATGGGAGGTCAAGGGGTGGTTCACCCAGGGTGTCAATAGGGCCAGAACCACCCCTGGTCAGCAGTGACATAAATTTTCCCCTCATGTCATCTCCCAGTGCTATGCAGTTCCCCCAGTTACCCCATTGATGTGCATTTCCCCCATACATACCCCAATGCTGTGTATTGCCCCCCCCCACATAAATTCTCCCAATTCTGGGAACTTACCCCTGCATTTGCCCCACAATACTGTGCAGTTTTGCTGCCTTGGTCTCTGTAAAGTTGCTGGTAGAGACTTGGGTGATTCATGGGCCTGTGATATCAGGAACTATATAAAGCTCTGGCAGCATACAATTCCTATACCTGAGCTGGGAACCAAATAACATTACACCATTTCTACAGGGGAAGAGGACATTGTGAGGCCCATAGAGCATTTATTTAAAAAAAACAAAAACAAAAAAAATTTTCAAACAAATGCCCTGGCCTATTGTACCCAATGGGATATCTTTCCCTGCAAATAATATCAGCTATTTCATGTATGTGGCTAAAGCTGTTTGGATCACACTTCTGTTGTCTAGCAGGAACAGAATAATAAAGCTGTTAAATAAAACCCCGTTTCTCCCACTTTTAACAGCTGCCATTGCTGCATCCTGATCCACATGTTATGCTGATTCCGTATCAGCTTCGAATGAGTTTATGAGAAGTTCATGAAATGTGAGGATTTGGATAGTAGGATTGTATCACGGCTTTACACTTTCCTATTTCTCTTACATAGCAATCCTATTTCCTCCAATTCAAGTCTGCATTCATTCAACACATTTAATGGCTCATTGATTCATAAGGTATATATTTACTAATCCTTTCTGAAACTATTCAGCTTAGCTGGCTACCAATTTCTCCGTGGGCAACCTGACACTTGCATTTTGGCAGGTGTACTCCAGGGAAATAGGCCAATATAAATTTTCCTTGGGCACCAAAATGATTTGCGGTTTACCAAAAATTTCTCTTTTTTTTAATTTTATTTTTGGCAGGAACATTGATGGATATAATAATTAAAAAAAGAAATAAAATGAATGGGATTGTTAAAAATTGCACATTGGGGGCTATTTACAAACACAAAGCTTTGTGGGTACAACCACAATAGTCTTGGAAATTTGGGAATATTTTATTAAAGGATTTCTATTACTGTAGTTCAGATGTACATTGTCCAGAGAAGAAATGATCAGTGGTGATCTTTATTAATGTTAAGTCATTCTCACGTAGTATAAGGATTTATTCCACCAGGGGTTGACTCTAACCCAGTAAGGGGGCTCCCACACAAAATGATACAGGAAAAATGTTCTGCAGGATTTTATTAAGCAGGAAAAGGATAACTGGGCTATGCTATGATATAACATAGGAACAGATATACAAATATGAGATGGCAGATAACATACCAACAGAACCACAATATCTCAATATCCATCTGAGAAAAAAAACCAGACCTGGTGGTTGTTATATTTATGTAAACAAATATAATATTCAGCTCAATGGTATATATGCTTTATACACACACTATCAGCAGGCACCCGCAGTAGACACTTCCAACTAATGGACTGATTAGTAATGTCTGTGCTATACAGAAAGAAACAGTGACACTAGTGGTGCATTGTGGGAGATCGTTGCAGCTGTTAGTTGGCGCGCTTTAGATGAAGTTGGATTTCAGAAAGCAAAGTCAGTTCTCATCAATGCAAATCCCTCCTCAGATAAGCAGGGTTATAAAATCCTTGATAAGCAGCGGGATACTATTTTTATGTTTCTGGCAACAGTCTCTGGTGCAGGTTTAAACTAACACTTTCCCTGCTTAGTGCAGGACGGAATGAATTGTGTCTCTGCACAGCGGTAATGGGGCAGTCTCTGCACAGCGGTAATGGGGCAGTCTCTGCACAGCGGTAATGGGGCAGTCTCTGCAACAGCGGTAATGGGGCAGTCTCTGCACAGCGGTAATGGGGCAGTCTCTGCACAGCGGTAATGCAGTGGTCTCTGAACGGTGGTAATATAGCAATCTTTACACCTGAACAGTGAAGATTTAGTGGGGAGCTCTAACCAGTGTTACAGGGAGTAATACAGCTTACACTCAATATCCCAGCAGCCTTTCTGCTCTCTTACAGTTATGGCTGTCTCTGCATACAGGCCTCCAGCTGTATAATCTGTACTCTGTCTCATCTGCTCTGTGCAGGTAGTCTCTCTTTTTGCTCACTGATAGTCTCTGTGCCTGTCACTCCTGCTGCAGGGTAAGGGAGGGTTAATCTTTTCTTCTCTTTCACTGTAATCTCTGCAGAGAGTCTCACCATATGGGCATGCACAGTGCCACTCACTGCATGGGCACGCACACTGCCACTCACTACATGGGCACGCACACCACCACTCACTACATGGGCACGTACACTGCTACTCAATGCATGGGCACGTACACTGCTACTCAATGCATGGGCATGCATACTGAAGCTCACCTTTTCTACCTGGCTCCACCTTTCCTCCTTCCTCTTAGGTTTCCATACTCTCTTTCCAGCTTCTGATCTTCCAGTGAAGCAAGGACTTCTGGGAGATGCAGTTTTCCCAGCAGTCAGTATCCCCTTACAGCTGTGCTCCTCTTTTTTAGGGGTTCCATTAACATGAGGGGTTCCTCTGCACCCAGTTAGCAAGGAAAGAGCTAAATTTGTATGAGTAGCAACCCAGTGGTGAAACTAGTCTGAAGATAAAAAATTGGGTCTGTCCCCTTCTTGCCTGCCATATTTTAATCCCACATACTCAGAAATAACCTATTAGGCATATTTAATTTACAAAAAAGTGTGAATTGTCCCAGACATGTCCGTTTGTTTCTTCAGTTCTGCAGAGATCATTATATTGTGCAATGTGGAGAATTTTCTTAGATTAGGGGGGGAATTCATGAAGCTCCGAAGTGAGGCGCGTAGTGTTCGCCTCACTTAGGAACAAGTGACATGCGCATGCTGATGTCCTGCATGCGGACATCAGCACGCGCATTAAAGGGATTCCCCTCCTGGCGAGGAGACTCGAGTGCTCTCGCCGGGAGGGGAATCCCTTTTATGCGCATGCTGATGACCGCATGCAGGATATCAGCATGCACATTTCAGTTGTTCCGAAGTGAGGCGAACACTACGCGCCTCACTTCGGAGCTTCATAAATTCCCCCCTTTGTGTCATTATGCTGACTGTGTATTTATACAACGCTTTGTTTCTTTTCACTGCAAATTCAACAAGATGTATGTATTTATTATTTGATGGTTTACCAAGCGTTACTAGGCTGATTAGACTTCATCAAATGAAAATCCCAAACTGAGGGTGCTACACAATGGTTCTCACTGGTGACTTTTCATGACAAATATCTACCATAGCCACTTACACTATTCACCTGACAACACACAAAAATTACTACACAACAGTTTGCAACAATTTTTGAATATGCACTAATTTGCTACAATACAGGTGAATAGTCACATAGTGTGGCCAATGTATGTCCAGAAGTGAATTCACTAATTGTTGAATATGCCCCATAGACAAAAATCTGTAAGTGCATAGTATACAGTAGGTCCGCAAGTGCATAGTATACAGTAGGTCCGCAAGTGCATAGTATACAGTAGGTCCGCAAGAGCATAGTAGACAGTAGGTCCGCAAGAGCATAGTAGACAGTAGGTCCGCAAGAGCATAGTAGACAGTAGGTCCGCAAGAGCATAGTAGACAGTAGGTCCACAAGAGCATAGTAGACAGTAGGTCCGCAAGAGCATAGTAGACAGTAGGTCTGCAAGTGCATAGTATACAGTAGATATACAAGTGCATAGTATACAGTAGATATACAAGTGCATAGTATACAGTAGATTCCACACTTAGCTCTTGTAAACAGTTCAAATAGTTAAGGTGAATTTGTCTACTGCAACTATACAGTCTTCTGTGGGACCAGTAAGATCTGTACATAAAACATACTCTAACACCAGGCTAACACTCTACCAAGAGGCTAACATTCTAACATCAGATTAACGTACCAAGAGGCTAGCACTCTACCAACAGGCTAGCTCTACAGTAAAATCACGAAGATGCATCTTGTCCCAATTTGAAAGCATGGAAGCTGACATTTTCTGCCTGACCTGTCACTCAAACTTTATAGGAATGCCCCCTAACAAGCAGGCTCTCCTCCCCTGTCTCCAAATCTCATGTGCACGTGCACTAGCATTATCAGGTTACACAGCATCATCCACTACACTGTACACCATCCCCCACTGTGCATCTCTCCACACTGTGCATCCTCCCTACTTTTTTTTGACTGGGCAGGCTCAAAGCACATATGCTTTGAGTTCCCTAGTGAATGATCGCGGTCATGTGAACGAATGCGGCGTGCGTGCAATCACATGATCGCGTCATGAAACCAGCTTACTTGTCAATCAAGTAAGCCGGCTTCATAGTACAGCCTCCTCAACCCCACTCTCTGCTAGGTTGCTAGCAGAAAGTCGGTTTGAGAGGCAGGGATACATTTTAAAAGGTAAGTATTTTTTAATACATTTAAATGACAAAGTGGTTTAGTCTAACACGCTATGCTAGACTAAACAATGTCATTTTGTGCTGACGGATGCATTTTAAACAGTACAAAAACGAGCATATGATACAATGGCCTGACAGCAGAAAGCCTCAGTAATGATTTCCTTAGCTGGGTAGGTTACAAGGTTCTCTTCAGGGGTACCCCAAATCTAGCTGACTATTTGCCTAACTTGATTTTATAATCTAATACCCCAGACCCTCTGGGAATTTCCTATTATTAATGATCATATCTGCCTTGTTATTCTCACCTGACCTGATACATTTCTATCTACATCCTATAACTCTACTAGAACTATTTCTCTAAGGTTCCTCTGGATTATACTGATCCAAAGTTATATTGCTAACCCTGCTGTCTCTACACATATCACATTAGCCTCTTCCAGTTCCTCTAAAGCTCTTGTGAACTACAAAACTAGTATTGTATGCATACTGCCACATTCACATATCTTTTTCTGCATGTAATAAATACAGCTTCCTGATATTATATTCATAAAGTACCCAGAAATCCCAGTTTTATAATTATTCAAAGTAAAGGAGCTATAATGTCAATCATGTTTATTTCATTAGTAGAACCTAAATCAGTATTACAGTTTTGAGGTGAAAGATACACTTTTAAACTTTGATTTTAAAGGGATGAGGTGGGAAGCCAATGTTACCTTTAAAATAGGTAGACCTAGAAATATCCCTAAAGTGAGAATATAAGAAATATCCCTAAAGTGCTATAATTATATACTATACGTTATTCAGACATGCAGGTTTCAACACTGAAAATGTCATTTTATTTCCCTTTAAAGGTTGTTTTTGGTAAGTATGCATTACTAGCGTTGCTTTTAATTGGGATACAAATAATATACACATGCTGCATGGGGGACTGGGAATTAGAAGCACACTGCACTGGGTTCTGGTAACGAGTTTCAGAACTAAATAGCTACACAGCATGTGTTTTGTATAACTGATACTAATAACACTTTTAACCACTTGCTGACTTATAAATCTTGTTATTTTTTTTATATGTGTGCCTAGTTAAAGGGAAGATCTGATCACTAAATTCTAAAGACTATAAATGACTAAATACAAAGGATTACAGTTCTAGATTATAATTTACTTTTTTCCTCTAATAAAATCCTCAGTATTGCAGGGTAGCATTTATTTTATAAACTACTGCTCAACCCTTCATTACTGAATAAAATGGTATTGCCCGGGACTCCATTTCCCACTAAAAACCTGGTAGACCAGACCTATATGGCTCACATAAGGTATGTTTTTTCACAGAAGCCACTGGCAAAAATTTAAAAAAATGTGACTTACAGGTAACTTTCAAATATCTTTAACACAGTGAAAAAAAAAAAGCCCAAAGGTGTCAGACTGTCAGTATCACTGTAAAGAAGTTGTTTGGTCAGTTTATAGTAGAGGTTGGGTTGCCATCTTATCCCTTTAGAACCCAACACATAAAAAATGCAAAGGCTGCTGAATTCAAATCAGAGAGATGCAGGCAGCGTGTGTGTGACTGATTTAAACAGCCATGCAGCATGCAACTAATTACTCAGCACTGCATCATGTGCATTTTATTCAAGTTTGGTAATAACGGAGAACTAAAGCCAAAAACAAAATAACATATCATAAAACTTACCTGGCACTAAACGGGAAGTCCTCACTTTGATCGTAAATCAAGTCGCTTATCATCAAGAAGGACTGCAGTTTCATAGCTATCGCTATGTGCTCCAACTCCCCCCTCCTGACCGGCATTGGCGGTGCAGAGAGGTGTCAATGTCATCACGCCTGCTTGAGGCATGCGCTGTGATAATTTCACCACTCAGTTCACCCAATGCTGTCGACTGCCAATCAAAGTGAGGACGTCCCATCTGGTGCCAGGTAAATTTTACAATATGTTAATTTGTTTGTTGGCTTTAGTCCTCCTTTAGAGGGATGAGGTAGCAACCCTACCCATACTATAAATTGACCGGACCATTTCTTTAACTAGAAACCCTTTTACAAGTTCTGCAGAATATCAATGGATTTAATACTATACATGCCAACATTCCTGCTTAAAAAGAAATATAGAATCTGCAAGGCTGTAATAAAAGCTCCAGTGGGTGAATTGTACACGTATTCCTCTTTAGGTAATGTTGGAATGTATATATACATTTCCGCAATATAATACAAATATAACTAGTGATGGTCTTGACAGATATTGTTTAGATTAAAGATAGAGTTCCTCATGCTTTTACAATGAATATCTTATACAATAGGATGTGCAAATTATCCTTATATCTACTTAAGCATTGTGCCATAGGGATTATATTGAATTGATGACCTAGTGGGCATATTTTTATTTTATGATGGAACTAGATTCTTTGACAGTAATACATTGACTTTCTAGTCAGCTTATTTTGCCTCAGTCCCTTATTGAGCATATCCCAGGACTTTGGGGAGGTACTAAAATCACAAAATGGATTCCATGTACTGTTTTTCTTCTGTGACATGTAACAGCTGGTACCCGGAGCTGGATAAATTAAATACTGGTTATGTCTGGGTAATAAGGCTATTTGAAGTTCTGCTAACCTATACAGAGGCATTCTTTCTGACCCTTTATTGTCTCTTTAACTAATCTGGGATACACCTTGATTTTATTGTAAACTTTTACTTGACCTTGATTGCACTGGGATATTTTTATTTAAGCTAATTACATACCAGATGTACACTGGAAAATTTTTTAAGAAATGATCTTTTATTTACTAATAGCTAAGCCTTTGTCAGGACTCCAATAAATCAATAAAATACTCACACAAAGATATAAACATCTATGCGAGCCACACCATGTACCTTCAATATATGCGCAACCAGGGACCCATCCTTCATTAAAATGAAACATATCCAGCGCCCGGGGGGAATTTTGTTTTTTTTTATGGAATTATTGGCAGATTGTTAGAATGCATTTCACTAACAAAGGTGTAAATAAATATTGATGATTGCAAGTGTGGAAGCAATAACGCATTGCAAAATAAAATGATTTCTACTAAGGACTTGCAACCTCTAAGGCAATGAAGTGGTCCTTGTTCTTGAAATTTAAAACGCTTAGAAAAACAGACTGTAAAATATATGTACGTACATATGCGTACTATATATTTAATGTGAACATGACTGTATATATACAATACATGTGAATAACAAAATGAAAATATACGCTTCTAAGAATCTGCTGCAGTGAACGCATCAATGTAATCTGCAGAATTTTTAATGATCATTTGTAAAAACATTGTATGAATTCATATTTACAAAATTCAAAAAGAGGATGTTGAGTGAGCAAAACACGCATCACCCGCATCATGTGAATCCAGGTACAGAATTAGGTTAAACTGCTGTAAAAGCAAATAAAAAATGTATCCCTCCTGAGTGTAGCCTTTAATTTAGTCAGAGTCATTTTTTTTTAGTACCAAAATTACTAAGGGGCTTATTCATCAAAGTTTAGAATTCTACTGTCAAAAGGGAACTTTGGGTGGCTATGCTCCGATTCATTAAACAGAGGATTCCCATCGCGAAGACGCAATCTCGTAAATAGCCATCTCTTCCATACCGCTGCATAATCAGCCAGACAGGAGCCCTCCCATCAGCATTTAATCTGGCAAAGTAAAACTAGTGATTGTGACACATGTAGGGCTTCACTCACTTGCTGCTGTACTTTTTAACCAATAAACGGGTGTCCAGTCGGTTTCTTTTCTTAAGAAAGTGCATTTATTCACAATTCGAATCCAACAAAAGGCAAAAATAAAGCAAACATAACTCCAGCCTGGGTTGGCACAATAATGACATTCAATGAAAAGCAGGGATATATCTAGTTGTCCTTTCTAGAAGTATTTTGTTCTCCCACAACACGCACTT